>JAXIVJ010018189.1:0-10000 GCA_036785665.1 Chirona hameri | reverse complement strand
GCAGGTCTGACATCTTCTGTCCCTGAGGAGTTCCGCGGATCTTCTTGCATGTCACACAGTTCAGAATGTGACGTGACACCGCACCTCTGACGCCAACGACCCAGTACCCTACAGAACGAATCTCAGCGATAGTCATCCCTCGACCAGCGTGGTGAGTTCCCTGGTGGCAGTGGTCAACAATCAAGCGCGTGACGTGGCCTGTCCGAGGGAGTATGACCGGGTGCAGCTGAGCCACCGGCAGGTTTGCTCTCCGGATCCTGCCACCGACACAGATCACCCCATCAGATCTGACGTAGGGGTCCAGTCTGTGCAACTTACTGGTCCTCCTCACGTTCTTCGTCTTCGCTTCGTCTTCATTCTGCTCTTTAACAGTCCTCTTCAACACACTCAGCTCTTCCGGGAACGCTTCTTGCTGCGCAGCCCGTACTATCGTTGTCTCCGCTCTCTGCAACTCTTCCACTGTCAGTGGCCGTCCAACTGAGGGGGACCGTCCCAGGAGCACGTCTCTGTATCTGAGGCATAGCGCGACAGCTCTCTTGGCTCGGTGCCAATCTGAGAAGCGCTCGAGCCTCTCTGTCAGACTGGCGAAGCGAGTAGTTTCGGATGCAGCCGCCTGGAACGCTGCAGCTGACTGGACAACGCGCCTCACCTCCGGATCTCCCTGCTCCACAGATGTGTCCACATCCGGCTCCGGCAGGAGATCAGCGCTGCTCAGGAACGCAGGTCCATTCCACCACAGAACGCTGTCCCTGAGCCCGACTGCAGTCGCACCCCTGGAGGCCAGATCAGCTGGATTCATCTTCGATTCCACGTACCGCCACTGGCATGGCTCTGTGTGCTCCCTGATCTGCTGGACTCTGTTTCCTACAAACACATGAAACCTCCTGGCCTCATTGGAGATGTAACCGATAGCTACTTTGCTGTCTGTCCAGAAAAACTCCATGATGTCGTCAAAGTCAAGTTCCCTCTGAAGGAAGCAGCTCACCTGGACTGAGATCAGCGCTGCAGTAAGCTCAAGTCGAGGCACTGTCACGGGCTTCGAAGGAGTTACCCTTGCCTTGCTCATCACGAGCCTACAGCATACTCTATCCTGCTCATCCACGAGGCGGAGGTAGCTGCACTGACCGTAGCCATGCATGCTGGCGTCTGAGAAGTGATGCAGCTCTGCCCGCTTCAGGACTCCGAAGTCACTTGGTGTGTAACATCTTGGTATGTGGAGTGTTGAGAGGGTCTCCAACTCTGAAAGCCACTCACTCCAGCGCATCAGCACAGCATCAGGGACGGGATCGTCCCAGCCGAGACCATCACGGCACAACTCCTTCAGGATCTGTTTCCCTCTCAGTATGAATGGAGAGATAAAGCCCAGGGGGTCAAAGATAGAGCTCACCGTTGACAGTATACCCCTTCTGGTTGGTGGCTTCTTGCTTGGCTTCACACTGAACTGAAGAACATCCGTCTCCGTGTCCCACTCGACACCAAGTGCTCGCTGGACGGGCAGACTGCCTGCGCCAACATCTAGACTTTGCAGCCCCGAACAGCGGCTCCCAGGTGGCACGGACTTCAACACTTCTACGCTGTTAGACAACAGCTTGTGGAGCTGGAACCCGGCACGTGCACACAGCTTGCGAGTCTTGTCGATCAGGCGGACTGCTGCGTCTTCATCGTCCACAGATGCGAGGCCATCGTCAATGTAGAAATTTGTCCTCACAAACTCGGCAGCTTCCCTTCCCTGCTCGTCTTCATAGCTGTCGGCTGCTTTCCTGAGTGCAAACATAGCACATGCCGGGGAGGATCTCGCACCGAACAGGTGCGTCGTCATTCGATACTCCTGCGGCCCCTGCTCCACATCTCCGTTCTCCCACCAAAGGAACCTCAGGTAGTTTCGATCATCAGTGTTCACTCCTACCTGGTTGAACATCCCTTGAATGTCGCAAGTTAGGGCTACTGGCTTTCTTCGGAAGCGACAGAGTATCCCTGCAAGACTGTTCGTCATGTCAGGTCCCTGGAGCAGATGACTGTTCAGAACTTCCCCACCGAACTCGGCACTACAGTCGAACACGACACGTATCTTGTCCGGCTTCTTGGGGTGGTATACACCGTGATGGGGTAGATACCAGACCCTCCCGTTGTCGAGCTGCAGTTCATCAGCTGGGACCTTCTCAGCGTGCCCGTTGGTCACACTGGCCTCCATGAACGTGGTGTAGTCGCGTCGGAATGCGTCGTTCCGCACCAGCTTCGATCGGAGCCCTTTCAGGCGCTGCATGGCCACAACTCTGTTGTTTGGCAGGCTCACATTGTCTCTCTTCAGGGGGAGTGGCATCTCGTAGTGACCGTCTTCTCTTTGATGAATTCCCTCAGTCATCCTCTTCATGAATACTCTGTCCTCAATCGATTGTGGCTTCTCTGTCTCTGTTTCCTTGAAGTCTTGTTCAAACATCTGACAGACTTGCTGTGGGGTCATCTCACGAGCAGTAGTTCTGAAGGCAAAATGACAGAGTCTCTGATCCCCCTTGCCCACATCCACGTACTGGCACGCAGACGTCTCTGCCGTGCCACAGACAGGGCCAACAATGCCCCAGCCCAGGGTACTCCTCACAGCCCATGGGTCGTTGTCACCACCTGTGATGATCTCTCTTGGCTTCACTGCCTTCGGACAGTTGGTGCCGATGAGCAGTCCGATCTCTGCTGCTGGATAATACAATGATACCTCATCAGCAATGGACTCGAGGTGTGGCCACTTCCTTGCGGACTCTCGTCTGGGGATGCAAGACCTGTCTGCTGGGATCATCTCTCGTGAATAGCACTGGGGAAGAGCGACGCTATCACCTCCCTGAACCGGCTCAACCACCAGATCATCAACGACCGAACTGGACACAACAGACTGCCCTGTCACCGTCTTAAGCTCCAACGAGACTGGCTGACCTTGGACCTGCAGAGCTGCACAAGCGGATTCTGTCACGAAACATGCATCAGACTGTGGATCCAGGACTGCATAGATCAGGACCTTGTCATCAGGATGAAGCTTGTGATGGACATACACAGGTAGGATCATGGAATGGATACAGCCTGGACGCTCGTCTCCAACTCCAGACGTCACACGAAGAGACGTGGCCCGAGGCTGATCTGACTCACATCCAGCTTGGTGGCTCCTCCTCTGGGGTTCACTGTTCCGGCCAGTCGATGCCCTTGCAGCGAAGGTGTCATCATGCAGTAAGGTTGGGTGCTTCCTTCCACAGGTCTCACACTCCTTCTTCCGTTGGCACGATCGCCAGATGTGACCACGTTTTAGGCATCCTCTGCAGAGACCATATTTCATGACAGCAGCTTGCCTTTCCTTCAGGTTCATTTTCAGGAACACTTCACACTTGTCAACAGCATGAGCAGCAGCTGAGGGTCCAGAAGTCTCCCGTCCAGAGCACACAACACAGCTGGGACTGGTGGTGGATGGAGTGTTCTTCTTTGCAGATGGCACCGCTGTAGTTTGGAGGGCTCTCACAACTCTTCTGTCTCTGCGCACCTCCTCCTTCTCCTCTCTGTTCATGGGGTCTTGAACAGGACCACAAGCCACCCTGGCCTCCTTCGACAGGAACCTCACAAACTCCCTGAACAGAGGATATCCTGCTACTTCACCCTCACGTGGCTCGTACAGTCTCTGGTCCACATTCCTCCTCCAGCGGTCGACCAGTGGCCTGGGCAGCTTCTTCAGCATGATGCTGTTCTCATGCGGATCGTCCAACACCCGCAGGTGACCAGATGCTCTTGACATGGCAAGACACTGCTCCAGGAAGTCTGCAAACTCCCTCAGTGACTTTCCATCTCCACTCTTGATGGCAGGCCAGCTGCGAATCCTGTTCTTGTAGGCAGATGCTCTCACAAACTCATTGCCGTACCTGTCCATGAGCTTGCCTTTTGCCTGTTGATAGGCATCTTCAGTTCTCAACTGGATGAATCCCAGGATTGCACTCTTGGCTTCCCCAGCAGTGTACCTTCCCAGGTAGTGGAGTCGTTCAATTGATGAGCTTGTCTTGCTTTCTATGTATGTTTCAAATGCCTTGAGCCACAACTCAAACTTAGCAACATCACCATAGAAAACATCTGGTTCCAATGTTGGGAGATGGCTCTGCCTCACTTTTTCCCTCAGCAGGTTCACAAGCCCATGGATGATTTCAGTGCTCTGATCCTTCTGATCTGTCCCTGGCACTTCAGCTTGCACTTCATTGTTTGGCTGTGTCAACATCACTTGAGTTCTTGTGGTTTCAATTTGATTCTCATCATGACTTCTTCTGACACCATCAGTGAGCTCTCTTTCAAACTCATCAATTGCTCTCGTCTTTGCCTCACTGACAGCGAGTTCAGTCATCAGTTCAACCTCTTCTTGCTCACACTGCAGTTCAAACTTCCTTTTGTTCATTTCATGCCTTTTCTTCACCAGTGCAGCCCTTGCTGCCAGTTCTGCCTGTTTCTGCATTTCTCTTAACCTTGCAGAACTAACAGTGGAACTTGCACTGCCAGATTGACTGAATCGAGCTGACAGAGCTGTTCTGGTCGTCATGAACAGGTTGGAGGCACTGTCTTGTGGTCCCACACCATCAGCTTGGTCGTCATGCTTGACAGCAGTCAGGAACTTGATCACTTTTGCTTCAACAGCATCATTATCTTCCAGCTGACTTGAATGCCTGTCTGCATGATAATCAACATCTTCTGGTGTTAACAATGACCTCAACTCCTGATCCGACTGCACCAGATCTTGACAGAGCTTCTTCCAGTTGTCAAACTCAGCTTCAACACATTCACTTCTTTCATTCTGCAACACTGAATCTGACAACTTTTGACCACAGGAACGAACAGAACTCAATGCTCGCTTGTACGCCTTCTGCTTAACACTGAGCTGATACAGCATCCCCTTTTCTGTGGCTTTACGAGTCCTCACACTATCTGACATCTCTTCTGGAATCTTGGAGTCAGCCATCATTGGTGCTCAGACAGGAACATTACAGGAATTATATGGACAGATTGAACTGGAGGCAACAACCTAGAGGAAGCTACAAGAAAATGGATGGATTTCAATGGAATCTACTCGTAATAAAAGTAACGCAGGACATTTGGGTTCAAATATATCAACAATGGTTAGTCAAAATCATGTTAGGTCAGTACATGGTCAGTAACTCAGAATGTGGTCACTCGACACTCCTAACAATGATTTGTGGCTATCAGATCAATACAGATCTCAGTAAAGGAAATGTCATTACTGTGGCGGCCCTTGGCCTTTCTACTGATTAAAATACAAAATTCTAACTAAATATATATTGTGGACCAGTGGCTCATATGGTTCATCAGAAGTCAGAAGTCAAGTTGTGTACGTAATGACCTGGAAACAAAACGATAATAAATCACCAAAAGAAAGCAATAATCAGGTCATTCAGTCATTTCAGTCTATCACAATCATAGCATTTGTAATATCAAATACTTAACCATTATCGTACATTTTTCCCCTCGTGGGATCTATTCGGCGTCTACTGGCTCAAATCGGAAATGCGCATAAAGCGCCCCAGAAATAATGAAGCGTCACAACTAAAGAGTTGCAGCAACTAAATCATAACTTAATCCGGGGCGGTAACATAGATATATAGATATATAGATATATAGATATATAGATATATAGATATATAGATATATAGATATATAGATATATAGATATATAGATATATAGATATATAGATAGATATATAGATATATAGATAGATATATAGATATATAGATATATATATAGATATATATATATAGATATATATAGATATATATATATATAGATATATATATAGATATATATATATATATATATAGATATATATATATATAGATATATATATAGATATATATAGATATATATATAGATATATATATAGATATATATATAGATATATATAGATATATATATATATATATATATATATATATATATATATAGATATATATATATATATATATATATATATATATATATATATATATATATATATATATATATATATATATATATATATATATATATATATAGAGAGAGAGAGAGAGAGATATATATATATATATATATATTGTATATCGTCTGCGCGCTGTCAAAACGTCGGTGGCCTATAATTCAATGCATGTGATTGTTGTTCTCCACTGTGCCTTGTTATTTTGTCATATCATTGTTCATTGCTGACGAAGCTTCAATAGCGAAATATATAATATAATTTCGGCCTTAATTTCTTTCTTTACATACATATTATGAGGTTGCCGGCTATTGTATTTCTCATCATCATGATTAACCTCACACAGAGTTTTCGCCACCTTAAGTTTGGTGTGACTCAATCTGCTGTTTTGTTTGTAATGTCTTTTTACTATAAAATCGAAGTTCGGTCACAGACCGGTCATCCGTAAAAAAACGGCACAGGCAGGGCAGCAGTTGTGGCCCAAAACAAGGAACGCATTCGAATCAATAACGAAGAATGTTCATGCGGGGGAATGAAACAACAGTACAGTTAGTCTTGTTTGCATTATTTTGTTGATGCTTATGCAAAATACATAATACACACCAGACAAATGTGGGCAAACATGGGTCATAACATTTTTGAAACTGTAAGAAGAATATCAATGCGTGTGATCAACTTCTGATAAGGATGAAATTGTACGACTATAAAAGTAACAACTTTCTTCAACATCAAATCAAATGAGACTTGCATGCCTTTGCCAGAGTAGGCAGTGGCGGCGCCACCAATTTTTGATAGGGGGGACGGGTCCAATTTTTGGTTTATCATAGAAAATCGAGTTCTGATACAAATATAAAATAAAAGACGTCAACATTACATATATGATAGTCTCTTAACTATAGTTATCTCGAATTTGCTTCTTTTTTAAACCCAAAAATAAGCATACTGTTTTTTTCTCTCGGAAACGTTTCCACAAAATCAAAACTTTTGCAGATATTAAACAAAAACGGAGTATATATGGGATAACTAAGTATGGACGATACCCAAACCAAATTTAAAATCAATATCTTTATTTTTGACTGACTTATAGCTCCCTAAGTATAAGTAACTCATGACGTCATTTTTTTAAGTTAAGTTTTTGTGTTGTCTTTTATTGACCAGATACAGACAAATAAATGTCATCCCTTTATTTCTAAGACTAAACTGGTCTAGAAACATGCCTTTTTTATTTGTATTAATCAATTTCAAATTTTGACCTTATTTGACCTGATCTTGACCTGAGGGCCATTATATGGGCTCAGGTTGTGAAAATGGCTGCAACTATATAATTATACGTGTAAAATAACCCATAAAACATGTGTCACATGGCTTTCGTAGGACCTCCTGCGAATAGTGACCTTTTGTGACCTAACCCTGACCTTGAACATTGCTTACAATTTCACTTTTGCTTATGCGGGAGATTCATTATACCTTTGATAGCACTTTGTGCGATTAATAGGGTGAAACACACTGTACACACCGTAGACATTTTTCTTGAACACGGCTACTGAATGCCAAGTGATGTTGATGCCTGGCATTTTACCTGGCATGATTGAAGATTAATGTTTTCGGGGGCTCGAAACATTCAGTAGTAGTGCTTCATTAACCCGCGCCCCGCTGGGGTATTCAGCTGAAGACAGAGGGAGCAGATACTTCCCCTTCGTTATCTTCCGAACCAATAACTGCAGCGAGACGGGCAAAAGAGGCATTCGAAAGCTCTTATTGATACTCATCTAAAGCATACCCCACATTGTTAAAATAAGGTCACATATCAGGTCACAGTCGGGTCAAAGGTCAAAATTAAGGTATTTGAGTTTTTGGGCCAAACTTTTCATCCAAAAGCCTTAGATTGCGACTATTATCGGTCAAACACACTGTCCACATCAACCACATGCTAGATTGAAAACGCATAACTTTCAGCATGACAGAGTAGTCCATGGTGTCAGGATCGTCATATTTGTAGGTATGCAATGTCACCCAATTGGATTGAGCTTCAACATGGAAAACATTGGCGACACATGAAGTAAATTATCAACACGGAGTACATTTTTGTCCAAGGAAAGGTTGCGCTGGGATAGGGGACAACTGTACCCCGCTATCCGAAGACAGGGGGGCACGCCCCGCGTCCCCCCGGTGGCGCCGCCCCTGAGATTAGGTTGACATTTAAGCACTTTGGCGAGGAGAATATCATCCCAGATGGTAAGAATTACACCTACCCTGCTGAATATATATAGCATCTCGATTTTTAACGATTAACCCTATTTGTAACAGGCTCCTGGCTACCCCTATTTGTAACAGGGGGGGCGGATTCCGCCCCCCCCCCCCGGAGATCTCGAGATCTACCCGTCCGATTTTCAAAAATGAAACGGCGTTTGGTTCCCCTCAACACGATCTACCTTTCTAAATAATACAAAAAATCTAAATTTGTGATAGGGGGGCAACAGGGGGGCAAAAACCACAAATTTTAGTGGTATTTTTGATCCAACATAGCTTTCATGTTTATCGACCGATTTTAACACAATTAATACGAATCGATAGAGATTGAATTGGAAATTGATATATGACAGTGGCGTTTGAAAATGCAAAAATCATAGGCGTGTGCAGGTCACTCAATATGGGGGTGAAAGTAAATGCGTAATAAAACATTTTTTTATGTTTTTTTAAAATAAATGAAATGGTACGTGATTGTGACATTAGACAAAACAGTTAAAAATCATATTTTTGCCATAGGCGGTGGTACCAGGTTAGTGAAAAAGGGGGGTAAAATTGGGAAAAATATTAACCGCAGACAAGTTGCTACCCAGCATTATAAATATGTTACTGATCGTAGATAGTTTCCTTTTTGCATGTTGTACTTCATCATAGGCGTATCCAGGATACAAACTGGGCGGCTCAATACCTTTTGATAAGTATATTATCCGCTATTATGATACTAACTAGTCAACAGTGACTATTTCACTTACAACTTCAATTAACATTGCTTGCCCCCCCCCCCCCCCCTTGTACCCTACCTGGACACGCCTATTATCTTATAATGGTTTGTAGAGTAGCCTGTGGTGCGTGTTTCATCCGAAAACTACAGTATGTTATGTCATTGTACGCCCATGCCTCTTAGTTTCCTTGCAATAATATGACCCCCTTTCTCTTCCATTCCTGAGCGCGCCTCTGCAAAAAAATGACTATATTCCCTTTCCTGGCCCTCATATGTGCATATATAATTATAAGCTAACCGTCTATTGCGCCGTTATCGCTGGCATATCGTCGTCACCAAGACAGTCACCCCCCTTTGCATGTGCCTGAACACGCCCCTGAAACTCTATATGTAATAAATTATGCAAATAATGGAAGCAGAAGCTGTCTTTTACATCTTGATAACTGTAAATGCCCCTTACATTGCTCCTATTTGTTTCCCGCCAAGCATTGAATACTTCCTGGAAACCCCCCCCCCCCTTTTTAAGACCCTGAAACCCGCCTCTGCCGTGAAATTTTAATGATATTTCATTAACATCAACTAATTTGCACTTGTTTCAATCACCGTGAAACCGATGTAACTACTTCATACTTGAGGCAGTTACGAAGAAACCGTGAAGATCGCATTTCCGTATTATCGCCAAATATCGCCTCCGAACCCACCCAAAACTGTACCCTGGAACCGCCTCTGTTCAGGTTAAGAACTCAAAATTTTGATTCCAAATGCGGTATTCCATTCTATGAAAGTCCCAAAATATAATGGGCCTGCTCCCAGCCGTTCTGGAGATATCTGCAAAAAAACATGAGGGGGGGGGGGCGGAATCCCGCCCCCCTGTTACAAATAGGGTTAACATGTTATCCAAAAACAAAACAACCTGATACCAACCGCCACCAATTCTCCTCTAGCATGTCTTCCAAGCCAGTCACCATCCCGCCCCCACGGGAACACTTCTCTCTCACACGATCGGCCCGAGCTGCGTTCCATACAATCCCACACTGTCGGGGGAGAGAGAGAGAGA
>JAXIVJ010018188.1:0-22500 GCA_036785665.1 Chirona hameri | reverse complement strand
GGGGTCTTTTATGGGTGTCATAAATCTTACAGGAGCATAAAATGCTCTTGTAAGATTTTAGAAAACCTTCATACGTGGGTTGCGCGCTAACCACCACTGATGTCATTATCGAAGTATTTCATTCGTCTGCACTAAAGGTGTTCTCACCAAAATTTAAATATGATCTTATTTAATGGTTTGTTTGTTTTCGTTTGGCACTAGCATGTACCTCTCTCTATCATAAGACACTTTTGGGCTTCCTCTGTGGACGATATTCTCATTCAAGCGATGATTCTTACTTAACGTTTCTTTTATTTTGTATAGATACCTCTTTCGTTCCAAAAGAAATATTGTTTGATTATCCATGGGAAAATAGTGAAGTGACGGGTAGGATGGTGCCATTATAGGTAAGATAGAGCGGCTGCCAAGGTAGGTTAACATCACTGGCATGTCCGATCAGGCAATGTCCATGCCTTATAAAGTGGAGGTAAAAGGAATATTCGGTCTCTACTGAAGCTGGGAGTAACTGTCTCTCCAGTTTTAGACTGCCTTCCTATTTGCAGCCAAGTCACTTCGCAACAGGACCAATGGATAAATATCAACCTGTTTGGCAAATATGTCATTCCCAGTCAGCATTCATTTTCATATTAATCCATTTCACGTTGTACCTTCTTGTTTTTTTGCAAGACCCATCAAACCACATGCATCTTTCCAGTGCGAAATGGATTGGTTTTATCCATTGATCTATGTCCCAATCCAGTCAATTGCATTCTGATTGGACTGGATAACAATTTGAGCTAAGAAATGGCTTTGGATGGGATTAAAGTTAAACATTGACATTACATTACAACAAAATAATATTCTGTTGAAATATTGAACTGCAAAAGGATATATTAAATGGATTGTTTCACCTTTCTGAAAGTTGTCAAATATACACTGGTTGTAGTCGAAAATATGAAGCAAGTGCTGCTGAAAACGATGGTGATATTTTTATTTCTAGAAAAGTAACTTAATTTTATACAAATTAAGTTTTTTAAATTTTGGATGATGACGTCATTATTGAGCTATAGACCGCCGCTTATTGGCTGAGCAGTGGGATTGGCTGAAAAAGTCGCTGTCAGCCGATCAGCGGCGGCACTAGCCTAGACCCCATTTTGCAAACTATAAATTGAATTGCTTAAAACGGCTAAGTTTTGGGGAAAATGACTCAGTATTTTCAGCATTTCAATAACGGCCAAAGGTAATGGCTATCTCAGTTTCAAAACCAATACAAAGGTGAACAATTTCTCCTTAATATGCAGTACAACTAACATTATGTATTACTAACCAATGAGAATAGTATGGATTTGAATTCACTGTTCCGGATTGCATGTTGCGTATGGATCGGATTGTACATGCACCAGTCTCGAGAGAAATACATGGAGTAGTTTAATGGATCGGGATCCAGACTCATGGATTTGGGTTGGATAAGGACCGATATGCACTGATTTATTTTATATTATTCATCCTTCATACAGAGAAGTATACCGGTGAAACCAGAAGAAACGGGGTATGATATAGAGTGGAGCAGTGTAGCCGCACTGCTCCTAGAATGGATCAGCAGTGACTCTGACCTCACCACCTCCTGGTGCAGGACTGTTGGCTGCGGTGCCCTGCAGACCGGTTATGTCCGGACATGCTGACGCTGGTACTGGACGCTACCTGCTCTCGTGAGCGCCATCTACCAACTGTAGGGTACCGGTACGGGCGCCGCCTGTCGGCGACCGCTGAAGACGCGCGGAGCTAGAGACATGTTCTCGTTGTTATGACATGTGAGACAATCGTTCGCTCTATGATGCTGGCATGAGAGTTTGTATGCTCACTGTATGTACGGCGGTGCTCTGTCGCTTCTGACTAGTTAGTTGGTCAGTGCTGCTCAGGACATCATGTATAGAGAATAAGTGAGCCCCAGGACGTTCATCTCGTGAGTGACGTCACGGCTACCCGTCGCACGTTCCCTGCAGCGCAGGATTTGTACTGATGCATGCTGGGCAAAAATAGTAGTATTACATATGCACGAGTGCCAAACGGGAGACAATGTATAATAGAGGGAAGGGCTGAGGGATGCTCATTTTCAGAAGCCATCATCATCATTCTGTTGAGCTGCCACATTCAAACACTTAGAGTACGCGATGAATTTCTTGTTTAAATAGGTACAAGTGAGGACAAATTCAGAATTAAAATTTCCACAGCCTTCTTTCTCTTCGCACCCACCATTTCGCTCATGGCGTAGTGGATTACTGGTTACGTTGCATTAGTCGTTTTCACGAAGGATTATTGCGCTGAAAGATTTTGAAAAGTTTCTGAAAACTTTTAACAAGTGTTTATATAGAAGTCTTAGTTCGACGATCCATTCCTTAACTACACAACTTTTGGGAGGGACTTATAACTCTAGTGCCCAAACCTTCCAAACCTAAGAATTGTATATCTAGCTGGAGGCCAATCACCCTTCTAAACTCAACTTACAAAATATTAGCTGGAACAGTTGCAAACAGGCTCAAAAAGGTGTTGGATTCTATTATACATCCAGATCAGACAGCATTAAAAAAAAAATTGTGAAAACACCCGTGCCACTTATGATATCTTGTGGGACACATACCGCAATGATACAAAGGGATTATTACTCTCTGTGGATTTTAAGACCGCCTTTGATGTAATTAGTTGGAGGTTCTTGGAACACTGTTTATATAAGTTCAATTTTTGAGAAAAGTTCATAAATATCTTTTTGTGTTTGCACAAACACATCTTTTCGCGTATTGTCTACAATGGAAATATGTCCAAACAAGTAATAAACTTAGAAAGGGGCTGCAGACAGGGAGACCCCATATCATGCTACTTCTTTATTATCGGGGCAGAAGTTTTAGCAAATAGGATCAGGCAAAACACCACTATTCGAGGAATCAAGCTCAGGCGTACCCTTATTAAAGTCATACAATATGCTGATGACACGACTTTTTTCCTTGACGGATCAGAGGAAAGCCTAAGGGCTAGTTTCGGCGAGCTTGGCGGGTTTGCAAAATATTCTGGACTAAAGCCTAATGTTTCAAAGTGTCACGCAATGTGGATAGGACGGCAGGCGTTTTCGAGCGAGAAAATATGCCCCGATATCAACTTGAATTGGGTTACAAACTCAAGCTCCTGGGGATCGTTTTTATCCACACTGTCGAGATATCGTAGCTGAAAATGTAAAACTAAAGAAAGATGCAATCTTGAGGACAATTGGAATGTGGCAAAGCCGACATTTGACATTGGTTGGAAGAATCACTATAGCCAAGTCATTATTATTGTCACAAATTACCCATATAATATCATCGCTACCTGACCCCAGTGCAAATGTCATAAAAGATATAAACAAAATACTATTCACATTTGTATGGGGCTCAAAAAGAAACCCATTGAAAAGAATAAGATTATGTCAGCCTTTACACGAGAATGGCCTGGCAATGATAGATATTACATCGTACATCAAATCACTAAAATGAAATGGATAAAAAGGCTAATAACGGGAAAACACAGCGCCTGGCACTCACTTGTACCTGCAAATGTTCAGAGCGAATTCATCTGGAATTTCGGAGTTGCGGCTCTGAAAAAGGTTTTGAGAGAAATATGCAACCCATTCTGGAGAGATGTAATTTCTGCTTGGCTACATTTTTCAGTGTGTTCACAACGCCTGATGAACACCTTTACAATGAAAACTTATTCAATTCTGATCACACAAAATTTAAAAACTCGCGATATATTAGTTGGGAAAGAAAGGGTTTATGTCTCATAGGCGATCTCTTCGAAGGCAACAAGCTTTTAACGTGGCAAAGGTTTAAGGACCTCTACAATATTCCATGCATTCACCTTGATTATCTTGGCCTGGTGCACAGTTTACCGAGGATTTTGCAAAAGGACCAACCAAATGGCTGGTATCAGCATCGCCCTTCAATACCTGCTCGTATTCACTATCTTTTAAGTAATGCAACTTCCACAAAGCTGTTTGCTAGAGGATTAATGAAAAACAGCACAAGATCTCAAAATGATATCGACCGGATTGAGTGCAAGTGGAGGAGAGACATTGACACATTCAAGCCATTGTCAGTACAGGTCGTGAGTAACAGTGTTTGTGCAACACGATATACATCCTTTCAGTTCAAAGTAGTAATGCACATTTTAACTACTAACACCTTTTTGCGCTTGATTCATTACATAGAAGATGAACGGTGCACCTTCTGCGGTGCGGCCCCCGAGACATTAACTCATTTATTCCTGTCATGTCAATATGTGCGAAGTCTTTGGCATGACATTTCACGATACCTCTCAGTGAACGGCCTCGAGCAAATTTGTGATAGAAAGAAAATTTTCGGAGATTGTAAAAATGCGTTGATAACCCACATAGTAACACTGGCAAAATACTTAATATATGATGCTAGGTATAGGGAGATACGGCCATATTTCATCCAGTTTAAATCGTGCCTGAAGCGCGATTTTGAAACTGAAAGATATATAGCAGCAAAGCAAAATAACTTAGATAACTTCAGCAAAAAGTGGAGCGAGTTAAAAGCTGATTTAAGCGCTGGTGACTGATGACTCTTATAATCCATTTCGTTCTATTTTCATTGCCAACAAAAACCCGGTTCTTGCTCCGTCCCCTCGTGCGCGATTTGGCGGATTGCGACATGTCTGGCGGCGGCAGCGTGGCCGGCGGGTGGCGCCATCTGCCGTGCTCCCGCTGCTACTAGTGTCGCGGGTCTACCGTCTCTGGCGACTGTAGTCGTGTCTTCGTCTGTAGGCCATTGACTGGCCTCCGATACTGATGGGCCGGTCGCCGCCGATGCAACCGTTGTCGCCACCGCCTCCGCCGTCGATGCTCCTGCCGCCGTCCTCGCTACCGCCGTCGCCGCCCTCACCAACACAGGCATACAGTGCCAGTAAAGTAGGATAGGCGCCTCTTCCCACCCGGGCCGACCCGGGACCGGTCCCTGACAGATTCTGCCGGGCCGGTCGGCCTGCCGGGCGTGTGGGTCGCCGACCCAGCTGGTCGACGGCTCGCACGCCCGACCGGTGGCGAGGCGGGCGCCGCTTCGCGAGGATTGGCCACGGTGAACGCGAGGCGGCGCGGGCCGCCTACGATATTCATACTGAATGTTGAAATGTATGAATGAGTGTCTGTGGTGGTGACAAATATACGGAAAAAAACATAAAAAAAACAAAAAAACTACACAACTTTTACATGCGACTTTTTGGCTTTAAATGTACCTCAGAATTTTGTAATATGTTGGTAAGAATATAATATGTTGACAAAATATATGGTGTATAATATTTGGTGTTAATTAGCAAGATAAGTATTGATAGGTCACAGGGCCTCCCATAAGGTTTTTGGACTGAGTGGGCATTTTGGCGACGCGAGCTTATATTATGGGGAGGAGGCACCGACGGCTCCAGGGGACCCATTTAGCCCTAGGGGGGCGGGGGTAACATGATTTTTGGCCCTCCCTTTTGCTCCAGTCTCATTTCCTCGTGATAACCCTACGGTCTGATTCAAATGGCAAAATAGTGCTCCAGCTTTCCAAAACCTCAAATTCGCGCCTTTTGGCGGCGCAATTGTTATATAGTTGTCATTTTCTTCTCAATATTAATATTTTTGACGTTTCAGTACAGTTATGCGCAGATTTTTCTTTTAGACCCTACAGTAGCAAAATATTGCTTGTTCACCTTGCAACCGGCGAAGATTGGCAGCGCCCCAAGCCGTTTGGAATATTTAGGGTTATCAAATAGTAATCATGTATCAACTTACAACCTAGTGTAAAGGGAGCTAAGCCGCGGTCGTACCAGTCTATGATGTTCGTAGGCATTATTTTATTATATTAAAAATGCAGCCAATAGCCGTTTTCACGAAGGATTATTGCGCTGAAAAGACTCTAAAAAGTTTCTGATTTTTTAAAAAGTTTGGATGTAAAATTATTGGTATAAAATAAGACTTTTATACTTAAAACTTTTAAACTAAGACTTTTATACTAAAACTTTGTATAACTATAAAGAAACTTTTCAGAATCTTTTCAGCGCCTTCTATCTTTCGTGAAAACAGCTAATGTCCATTTTATATCAAATCTCTGAATCAAATTAATTATTAAAGGGAAATGCCGAAATAACGACTTTTTATTTTGTTTTCAACAATAATTTCTGAGGCTACCGTTATGTTATACAACTGATGTGATCTAAATTTAAGAATGAAATAAAATTATTGCCTAATTAAAAGTTGGAAGTTCGGAAAAATTAAAAGCAAGTACATATACTTCTTTCGGAGTTCATGATCGGTGTTTTTCCTCCACTATTGGAAACGCGACATATCTGGCGCTTTTGTATCAATCAGTTCAACGTTGTTGAATTACCTCTCAACAAATCGCATACACTAAATAAGTCGTCATAGGGGCCAAATTAATCCGCCGAATGTATCACGGTTTTCTAAGATGTTTATTGATTGATTACGGAAAAACGGTTCAGATAAATGTTTCATGAGTGCATTACAATGTATTGAATACCTGTATGTTGAAAATTCGTGGGAAAACATCCGATTTGCAATGATTCGAGAACACTAAATAGGTCGCCGTCTGGGGCCAAACTAAACAGCCGATTTCAATGCACTTTTTCAAATGTTTATTGACTTTTCATAGAAGTTTGGTACATATTCGCAAAAGACAGAGTGCATGAAACATATTATATACCTTCATGATAAATAACAATGCGTAGACAGGCTAATTTTAGCTCGGACAGTTAATTGGTTATCAAGTACTTGTGAATACCGATCGTTATAAGCGTGGAACGCTTATCAACTTTAACTTGAAATATCTTTCGGTAGGAATGTGTATATGTAAAATGTGATAAATTTACAATATATTTTGGTATTGTCTATCTATTTCAAGTAATAACTCCATTTTGTGTGTGGAAAAATGAAAAATGTAAATAAAAAAAAGGGAAATAATGACCTTTTGATTTTTTTTGCATCAATTGCTTAGGCTACCGTTATGGTATACAAATGACGTGATCTAAACTTAAGAATGAAATCAAATTATTCGCCAATTAAAAGTTGGAAGTTTGAACAAATTAAACAGCAAGTACATATACTTCTTTCGGAGTTCATGATCGGTGTTTTCCCTCCACTATCGAAACGCGTCATTAATCTGTTCAACGTTGAATACCTACCTCTCGATGAATTACCTCTCAACAAATTGCATACACTAAATAAGTCGCCGTCCGGGGCGAAACTAACCTGCCGATTTCAATTCCCTTTTTCAAATTATTGTTGATTGTTCATAAAAGATTGGCACATATTCGCGAAAGATAGAGCGCAGGAAACATACTGCATACTTTCATGATAAATAACAATGCGAAGTGAGGCTAATTTACTGAATTCGTTACCGAGTACTTGCTGAGTACCGACCGCTATAAGTGTGGAACGCTTATCAACTATAACTTGAAATATCTTTCTGTAGAAAAGTTTGCATGCATAATGTGATGAATTTACAATATATTTTGGTCTCGTCTGTCAATTTCAAGTAATAACTCCATTTGTGTGGGAAAATGTCATTATTTCCCTTTAATTACATCTAGGCAGAAGAATTGTTCGCGCCGCTTCGAGGGCGGAAAAAAGAAATTCCTCTACGGATTACTTGCGGTTAGTAACTACGCCCATTAGTGTCATATTTAAATAACTGAGTATTTTCTCTTCTGTTACAAGTTTTCTGAGGCTTCTCGGTTTACTTCTGGGATTTGAAAGGCTTCTCTCTGGTTATAATGGAGTTGTGAGGGAATCCTTGCCAGGCGCCCCTCTACTCAGTTCTTCGTCTGTATTATTGTATCTGCTGCTAACCGGAGTTCCCACGGCCCGAACACGAAGAAGTAGCTGCGTCCGAAGCAGGACCTAGCGACCACAGCACCGAAACGTGCAACTCTCGCCAGTATCGCCGCAGTGATGATTTCGTGTTGAAACAGTTTACAAGCATGTAGGCCGGCGGAGTGTCTTTTCCTGACCTTTAAGTTCTTACTGTCTCTACTTTTTTAGCGTGGATGTGTGGTTTTTAACTTTGCATCCATCTTAACTTGACTTTGCTGGAATAAACCATCTTGCATGGAAAGGCGCTGAGATCGTGAATAAAAAACGACGGAAACACGATGAACCATATTTATTCGATTATATCTGAACCCACAAATTACACAGTAATGAGGGATGTCCATTACAGCAGCTAGTATAGCAGCAACTGCGCTGCGTAGATCTGGGTAACAGCTACCTAGATCATAATGAATGACCAGAATAATGACTCGAATTCGTAGTTTTTTTTTGTCTGTGATGGACTCCCTACGCTGTGATGGACTCCCTACACTCCCTACACCTACACGTCGCCCGTCTCGCGGAAATTTTGTTTTACCGCAAACTCGCGCTTTTGGTATGTTGGTGCATCCGGGTCCCGCTTGCGCCGGCCCTTGGCTTCCAGGTACTCCCAGACAAAGTTTCTTGAAACGTTTCTTTTCCTGAAAAAAACAATGTACCATGTCTTTTTAGGTGGTATAGTCAAACTTGAACTGTAGTGGTAAGCAAACTTCGTTTTTCCGGATGGCCGGAGGCCCAATTGACACTGTTGACCTAAAGCCATTCTTATAAAAAAATGGCCTCAGGACCCGGCGCTTGAAATGTTTAGCGTCGAAACAGCGCCTCGGAAATGCAGCAGCAAAGCCAAATAATATGCAAGTATTTTACACACTGCCCAAACAACACATTTCCAGTCGAGGCCATTCTTGATTATTGTCTTTCCATGCGCATCCAAATGCTTCCAAACAGGACAAATTGACTACCCACTGGCAGATTCAGGGGGGGGGGGGGCATTTAGGGTGGGCGCCCTCCCTCCAAAGCCCAAAGTGGCCTGTTGCCCCCCCCCCCCCAAAAAAAAACGACCAAGCCTCACATGACAAAACGATCGGTAATAATGTATAATGACTTTGCCTCTGTGCCATAAATAATAGTTTCGATGGAAACAAATATCTGAGGCCATTCTTATAAAACAAAATCGAGCCGTGGCTCGATTTTTTTTAAAGGATGGCCTCAGGACTGGAAATTTGTTATGTTTGGGCATGTGTAAAGTACCTGCATCTTATTTGGCTTTGCTTCATGGGTGGAGCTTTCCAGAAAAAGTTGGTGGGGCCATACTGGCCGGATGTTTTCCATTATTGAGGTGGAAAATTGCCATATTAAAAATCGAGCCACGGCTCGATTTATTTGACTTCTGACCCTAGGTGGGTCAGAAGGGCCCCTGAACGTACCGAATGGGCTCCTAGTCAGCACGGTGGGCCCCAGGGCAGGTCGGAGGGCCCTCGGAGCATGTCGCAAGGCGACAAAGCAGCCAGCGCAGTCCCTTGCCAGGTCGGAAGAGCAGATCGGAGGGGCCCCTGACCAAACCAAAAGGACCCCTGGGTAGGTAAGAAGGGCCCCTGAGCATGCCGAATTGGCCCTTAGCCAGAACAGAGGGGCCCCAGGGCAGATCGGAGGGCCCCTTGAGCATGTCGGCAGGGCGACAAATTAGCCAGCGCAGTCCGACCAGAAGAGTTGCTGGGAAGATCGGAGGGCTCCTGGGCAAATCAGAGGGCCCCTGACTAGACCGAAAGGGTCTCTGGGCCGGTCGGAAGGGCCTTTGAACATGCCGGATGAGTTCCTAGCCAGACTGGAGGGGCCCCTGGGCAGGCCTGAGGGCCCCCTGAGCATGTCGACAGGGCGACAAAGCAGCCAGTGCAGCCCCCCAGATGAGTCCCTGAACAGGTCGGAAGGGCGTTGAAAAAGGTTGGACGGGCCCCTAGACGATCTGAAGGGACCCTGGGCCTTTCAGCAGTAAGAATGCAGTTGTCCAGGGAATACAACTCAAAATTTTGTGCCGCTCCGCGGCGCAATTTAACTACAAAATTAATTATATGCGGGTTAGAAGAAGAAAAAAAACGGTCCGTTTCTCGGCGCATTTATGTGTTATGTTGCTACTTCCCTATATAATTGGGCAAAATAGTTCACTTTAGCACTTTTTTACCGCACTTTTTCCGCCACCATACACCATACCCATCCGCACCATACACAATGCGACGCATTGATGAGAAAGCATATCCAGGACATAAGACTCAAAATTTGCGCGTTGCTCTGCGGCGCAATTTCTTTAAGAGTTCCAGGTCTTGGCCTGAAAAATATTCCAAGTTGATATAGCTGATTCCAAATTGGTGTCGCTGGTTCCAAACTTGATATGGCAGTTTGCCCCCAGCTCCTAAAAGTTGGTATGGCCCATGCCATACCTGTCATACTGCATTTTCCATCCTTGTAACGTGCCTTTTCATCCGTTTTGTTTGGGCCTTTCAAAGCTCGAGAAAGTGGCCCTTTCGAGGCGCTGCCCCCCCCCCCCCTGGACGAAATCCTGGCTACATGCCTGTATATACATATATGTTATGCATTACACATCTAAAAGTCGGCAAATCTAACACTTTCATAGGGTGTGTCCTACCTCCCACCGAGTTGCCCTCTACCCACAAAAAAGAAACCACGGCTGGATCCGCCAGTGGGTGGATGGAGTAAACAGTTGTGCATCAGATAGTTGATTATTTTTAGAGACTGGCCACTTTCCATGGGGACTAGGTGGTTTTAGTGAAATGTTGTCAATAATTGTGTCAATTTTTGTTATCCTTAAGTGCAGTGCCTATGACAAGCCCCGCCCACTTTGCATCCCAAAATTGACGCGTCAATAAATTTATTTTTTGGACCTAGTGCCAGCAACTGAAGGGCAATTGTGCAATCAAAATCAAACAAACTATAGGTAGCTACCTAGGTTGAGATAGGTACTTCTAGCTCAAACCTTAGAAGTGTCTGTCCCCTCCCGGATTTTCTCAATAACCTGAAAACTATAATAGATATCAACGTGAAACTTTCAGTACCTTATCCTGCATCAAGTGTAAGTTTTCTCACCAACTCTCAATGAAATTGATGCAGTATTTTGGGAGATAATGACGTTTTAATGACGTCATATCATGCCATTCTTGGTGAAAAAACGATAAATGTTTGGCAAATCGTAGAAATCAGAGATGTTAAGCAAATTGCAAATAAAAACGTGACAAGAAAGGAAATGACATTTTCTTCAAAATGGCTATCTCGGATTTCCAAAATTTTGCTTTTTAACCCCAAAAATTAAAAACGTTTCTTCTGAATTTGAAAAGTGAATTTCTTATGCTCGAATACCAAAATAAGGTGACCGGCCCAAATCCGTGGGAAAAAATGGGGGTACCTTTTTGCCACAAAAAGTTAGCCCCTCAAAACCGACGGCTGGATCCGCCAGTGACTGTACCGATGCCAGAATGGTTCTTTTGTTGCTTTTTGGTCGCCGGGAGGGGGCGGGAGATTACGGATGCCCGTAATTTCATAGTTTACAACTGGGTTGGCAAAGTATCGCCACTGGGTGGGCATCTTGGAGCACTGGGTGGGCATTTGCCCACCCAGTTACTTACCTACCGGAGGCCCAGTCCTGATAGGTCTGTTGTGATCTCCGGCGACTGAAATTTGTCAAAACTTCAGAACGATTCAGAACATTATGTGGCGTGTGACGCAATTGGACGCAATGGACTCGTCCAATCCGCCCCAATCCGGCGGCCGGCCTGTGCGGCTTGGCTTTATACATGTGCGTGCGGCACGTGGGTCGGAAGCGGCGGTGAATATATCCTGGCATATCACTGCACATGCGCAGACAGACCTGTGATCCATGATGCTGCCAGATTTAGTAACTAGTATGACGGTATGCTAAACTGAACGAATGGACTCTAGACGCATATGTTCTTTAAAAACGGTCAATGTTGTATCATAAGCTTGTTATGAGCTCAATACATGTTTCTATAACTATTGAATAGTGATAATATCGCCTAAATCAGTAATTTATTTCTTGGAATGTATAATATACTAAGACTTCTATACCAAAACTTCTCAGAAACTTTTCAGACACTTTTCAGAAACCTTTAAGCGCAATAATACTTCGTGAAAACGGCTAGTATCAGCTATTGGTGGTTTTAAGCCACGCAATTATATTATGTTGCAATGGATAAGTTTCATGTCGCGCAACCATATAATTTTTGGAAACTTTTGCTATGATTTTTTCATAAAAAAGACAATGGTGATGCTATTGCTTTTGCTATATATATGCTTTTATGCTTATATATGCTGATATATGCTATATGCTTTTTTCTCTCAAAAAGTTGTATAAGTACTATACAAAAACTAATAACTCGAATTTATATGTGTTGGCTTCTGATTGGTCATAATCGTATGACGTCACACATGATAATTCAGTCGTCCGACGAACGCCATTAGTAGGCGAACGGGCAGGGGCGTCGCCGATAATATACTTTGATGGACGAGCTCCTGAAAAAGATTTGTTATTGGACGAGCCGAAGGCGAGTTCAATAACAAATATTTCAGGCGCGAGTTATAACGTGGAACATATGATTACGTGGAACATAGTCTGTTCCACGTATCTTCAACAGTCATTCAAAGATGTCTGAGCTAATAAGCACGAGATTTATTGAAGTTTTACGAGAAAAAAATTGCAGGCATCTGAGCAAAACATCGGGGACCACAAATGCTGCGTAAACGCAGCATTTCGTATAATCGTATACGCACATTGTATACGATTTGTGTACAGCGTACGATTAACATAAAGGTGTAATTATTGAACTGGGACATCTTGAAAATTCACAGATTACAATTAAACACCAGTTCAAAATCGATTTTAACTGGTGCTGAATATAGATCTGTGAAATTTTCGTCCGATATTTATTAAGCAAAAGTTCATTGAATCTCACGCTTACTAGCTCAGACATCTTTGAATGACTGTTGGAGATACGCGGAACAGACTATGGTTGTTCTGTTCAATTATAGACTTATCGGCTACTAATCAACCATCAGGTTGTTATTAATATTAGACGTTTTCACGAAGGATTATTGCGCTGAAAAACAAATCTGAAAAGTTCTGAAAAGTTTAAAGAAGTTTTGGTATAAAAGTCTTAGTATATTATACATTCCAAGAAATACATTCCTGATATAGGCGATATTATCACTATTCAACAGTTATGAAAGCATTTATTGAGCTCATAACAAGTTTATGATGCAAAAATTGTCCGTTAAAAAAAATATATGTCTAGAGTCCATTCGTTCAGTTTAGCATACCGTCATAGGTACTAGTTACTACATCTGGCAGCGTCATGTAACACAGGTCGGTCTGCGCATGCGCAGTGATGTACCAGCATAGATTCACCGCCGCTTCCGACCCGCGTGTCGCACGCACGTGGACAAAGCGGAGCCGCACAACACGGCCGCCGGATTGGGCTGCGGGAGCTAGTCTATAGCGTCCAATAGCGTCACACGCCACATAATCTTTCTGAATCATTCTGAAGTTTTGAAAAGTTTCAGTCTGCATCACAACTAACCTATCAATACTTATAAATTACCGCCGCCAAACCGCAATTACCGCCAAACCGCAATTTTGTCAACATATTATATTCTTACCAACATATTACAAAATTATGAGGGACTAGCACAAAATCGTGTGTAAAAGTTATGTAGTTAAGGAATGGGTCTTCGAAACTTTTCAAAACATTTTGCAAAGTTTTTAAAAGTTTCGCACAATAATCTTTCGTGAAAACGGCTATGATATAATATTATATAATATTAATACAAACCTGATTAGTAACCGATAAGTCTATAATTTAACAGAATAGGAATACAAACCTGATTAGTAGCCGATAAGTCTATAATTTAACATTATAATGCCTATTCAGAAAAGCTTAAATACATACGCAAAAGTTGTTCTTCTTGGTATTTATATTTCCTGTCACGTAACAACAAAGCCCTTGCACTGTTACTGGCGGTTTGAAAACATCAATTATGTCTGCCGTCCTGCTTTCAGTGTGACATTTTTGTAGGTATCATTTGTTAGGTACTTTTGGTTGAGGCGTTGTGTAAATCGTATTTTTTATCCTTCAACCTCACTTTCATCCAGCTGTGGCGCAGCTTGGGCCATCTTGATAAAGGGTACCTAACTCGAATTTTCCACCAGAATCTGGCCAGACAGGTCTACAGCTTGCCTTTGACAGAGCCTTGAGGTGAGCTATTATTTTGTGAGCCCTGCTTGTGTCAGTTGTTGTACGTGGCGATGAGGATATTGGGATGGCAGCTTTATCACGGTCAGTAGATGATGTTGGTATATTCAGTATCCTGCTGTGTTTGACATGGTCAGTCCGACTTATATGCGTTTCCAACTTGCTCTGTCAAGAGTTGTAAACGTGATACCCACATTTATGTTATTATATAGGCCAATCAACTGTCAAAACTATATTTTCCTAACGCTTCTTCCAAGCTTCCTCGTCTTTCATCGCCTCGCTTACTATAACGGCAAATGCCTAAAAATCACAACTGTAGACTCCACCAAGCTGGCCATTGAACACATCCCATCATTAATTGCTGAAGCGATGGCTACCTATACGAAAACTTATGAGGCAAGCTGCTACCGTTTAAATGACATAATGCCCAATGCGAACCTATCACTGTCGCTAAAGGACAACAGCATGTTCTTCCCCCTGTACCCTCCAGCAAAGACCTCAGTGGCACTAGACATATATTTAAATGATACATCCTGCAGTGCCAGTAGTCCCTGGTCGCGGGTGCAACACGTCTCTCATGACGCGCGCTGCGCAGTGCGCGCCAGCTCGGTCAGCTGTGACGTCCAGTGGCCGGTGGTTGTCGTGCTGCTCCAGCCAGCCCAGTGGCCATCGGCTGCTGCAGCGACGCACGGGTGAACACATCGATATAAACTTTCTACACAACTGCGGAAACTCTGGAATTCACGCTGCGAAAAACAAACAACACAGAGAAGGTATGCTCTTGCCTATCGAGAGGCCTCGAACTTGGCAGTCCTCTGAAGCTACCAATATACACCATCACGGTCTGTGTGCTGTTTCTCGCAGCGTGAATTTAAAGTTTCTGTGATTATGTGAACATCTTTGTTGATTCCTTCACCATCTCAGCGACGCCCAGCGCCCAGCGACCCAGCTGCCCAGCTGCGGCTCCTCCAGCTGCTGTGAGCATCCGGCAGTACGACCGGCCAGCGTAGTTCGGGGCCCCGCTAACAGCTGGACACGGGGCTAGCGACTTATTGTACCACCAGCAGCGTCAACATGTTCAGCAGTTGGTGACCTCGACTCTGATGGACCCTGTGCCACCGGCGCGCGGCGACTCTTTTTTGGCCCTACTCAGCAACAGTTTGAACGAGATGTCGCGGCCGGCCCGGCTCTCGATAACGAGACAGATGGGGCAGACCACGCCGCCGCACCTGACGCCTGACCGACACGCCGGTACCCGCGCCACGCGCCTGCCACCTGGAGCACACCCACCCACCCACCCCACCCACCCACGCCACGCACGCCACACACGCGCCGCACCTCTGACACGCTGCACTGCCGCGCGGCGAGCCGCCCACCCGGGCCGGGGAGTCACACACGAGAAAACCGAGGGAGACGGAGGGACGGGGAGCGGAATGGCAGGACGGGCCGGCCCAGCGGACCGCGCTGCAGCCCCCGGCGGCGCCCGGCCGGCCCAGCCAGCCAGCCGCCGCGCCCCGCCAGCTACCGGGGCAGGGAGGAGCGCCATGCGAGCACACCAGAACCCGCAAATCACCGAGAAAAACCAACAGCGCCGAGAGCCGGACGCCCCGCCGTCTAACTAGGCTAACTAGGTGATAACCAGCCGTGACCAATGGGTAGCATGAGCAGCGTACATGTTAACATGTACAGTTATGACGTCGACGGACGCTCACGCCCGCGCCAAACAGAAGGTAATTGCAGTCCCGTGTACAGGAATGCTCCATGCAAACAAAAAGAAACAAAAACACGACTTGTACGAATCTCGTCTGCAGGTTGAGACGCTATGAGAGCCTCTGAGGATGTGTGTTTAAATACACGGGTATCGACAAGGTATTTTCGAATGCATCAGCGCGCGGGTGCCGCCTGAGAGGTGACGAAGATAACACTCACTGCTGACTAGAACAAATGGAACAGCCCTGACGGCTGGCGTGTCAAACTCTACACTTTTAAACCCTCGACTCTGCGTCACAGGGTGTATGGCACTGTCGCGACTCTGTGTGACAGGGTGTCGCAGTGTCACAACTCTGCCTGGCAGAGTGCCTGTGTGCCGCGCTGGCCGTCTCGCCGCAGGTCGGTTCCTCGCAGCCCGCGGGGCGCGCTGTGAGCAGAACAGCTCTGTCCGGGGCTGGCGGCCCGACACCGCCGGGGGCCGAGCGCGTCGTGGGGCCATCACACGGACTCGATGGGTTGACACTTGGGCGCTAACGCCGTCTGCGGCCGGCGCACCAGCAGGCGTCATTACTTCTCACCAGTCATGCTGGGCAGCACCTCGTACGCCTCCAGGGCGGACATGGCGATGTAGACCACCCAAAGGAAGAACAGGAAGAGGGAGGAGGCTATCTTGGTGCCGCGCGGCCCGCCGAGCTCGCCGCCGACGCTCGGGTGCCGGCGGAGCAGCATCAGACCGATGGCTATCACGGCCTCACAGCAGAACAGCGTCACAGAGAACGCCAGACTGAAACACAGCAACACAGAGCAGCAGCGTCAGACTGAAACACAACAACACAGAGCAGCAGCGTCAGAACAACGTCACAGAGAACGCCAGACTGAAACACAACAACACAG
The DNA here is from genome assembly GCA_036785665.1 of Chirona hameri. Classification (NCBI taxonomy): domain Eukaryota; kingdom Metazoa; phylum Arthropoda; class Thecostraca; order Balanomorpha; family Balanidae; genus Chirona; species Chirona hameri. The sequence goes on along the minus strand of JAXIVJ010018188.1, from coordinate 5,733 downwards.
AGCAGCAGCGTCAGAACAGCGTCACAGAGAACGCCAGACTGAAACACAACAACACAGAGAAGCAGCGTCAGAACAGCGTCACAGAGAACGCCAGACTGAAACACAGCAACACAGAGCAGCAGCGTCAGAACAGCGTCACAGAGAAACGCAGACTGAAACACAACAACACAGAGCAGCAGCGTCAGAACAACGTCACAGAGAACGCCAGACTGAAACACAACAACACAGAGCAGCAGCGTCAGAACAGCGTCACAGAGAACGCCAGACTGAACACAGACTGAAACACAACAACACAGAGCAGCAGCGTCAGAACAGCGTCACAGAGAACGCCAGACTGAAACACAACAACACAGAGCAGCAGCGTCAGAACAGCGTCACAGAGAACGCCAGACTGAAACACAGACTGAAACACAACAACACAGAGCAGCAGCGTCAGAACAGCGTCACAGAGAACGCCAGACTGAAACACAACAACACAGAGCAGCAGCGTCAGAACAGCGTCACAGAGAACGCCAGACTGAAACACAACAACACAGAACAGCAGCGTCAGAACAGCGTCACAGAGAACGCCAGATTGAAACACAACAACACAGAGCAGCAGCGTCAGAACAGCGTCACAGAGAACGCCAGACTGAAACACAACAACACAGGGCAGCAGCGTCAGAACAGCGTCACAGAGAACGCCAGACTGAAACACAGCAACACAGAGCAGCAGCGTCAAAACAGCGTCACAGAGAACGCCAGACTGAAACACAGCAACACAGGGCAGCAGCGTCAGAACAGCGTCACAGAGAACGCCAGGACTGAAACACAGCAACACAGAGCAGCAGCGTCAGAACAGCGTCACAGAGAACGCCAGACTGAAACACAACAACACAGAGCAGCAGCGTCAGAACAGCGTCACAGAGAACGCCAGACTGAAACACAACAACACAGAGCAGCAGCGTCAGAACAGCGTCACAGAGAACGCCAGACTGAAACACAACAACACAGAGCAGCAGCGTCAGAACAGCGTCACAGAGAACGCCAGACTGAAACACAGACTGAAACACAACAACACAGAGCAGCAGCGTCAGAACAGCGTCACAGAGAACGCCAGACTGAAACACAACAACACAGAGCAGCAGCGTCAGAACAGCGTCACAGAGAACGCCAGACTGAAACACAGCAACACAGAGCAGCAGCGTCAGAACAGCGTCACAGAGAACGCCAGACTGAAACACAACAACACAGGGCAGCAGCGTCAGAACAGCGTCACAGAGAACGCCAGACTGAAACACAGACTGAAACACAACAACACAGAGCAGCAGCGTCAGAACAGCGTCACAGAGAACGCCAGACTGAAACACAACAACACAGAGCAGCAGCGTCAGAACAGCGTCACAGAGAACGCCAGACTGAAACACAACAACACAGAGCAGCAGCGTCAGAACAGCGTCACAGAGAACGCCAGACTGAAACACAGCAACACAGAGCAGCAGCGTCAGAACAGCGTCACAGAGAACGCCAGACTGAAACACAGCCAACACAGGGCAGCAGCGTCAGAACAGCGTCACAGAGAACGCCAGACTGAAACACAGCAACACAGAGCAGCAGCGTCAGAACAGCGTCACAGAGAACGCCACGCAGACTGAAACACAACAACACAGAGCCAGCAGCGTCAGAACAGCGTCACAGAGAACGCCAGACTGAAACACAACAACACAGAGCAGCAGCGTCAGAACAGCGTCACAGAGAACGCCAGACTGAAACACAACAACAACAGAGCAGCAGCGTCAGAACAGCGCGTCACAGAGAACGCCAGACTGAAACACAGACTGAAACACAACAACACAGAGCAGCAAGCGTCAGAACAGCGTCACAGAGAACGCCCAGACTGAAAACACAACAACACAGAGCAGCAGCGTCAGAACAGCGTCACAGAGAACGCCAGACTGAAACACAGCAACACAGAGGCAGCAGCGTCAGAACAGCGTCACAGAGAACGCCAGACTGAAACACAACAACACACGGGCAGCAGCGTCAGAACAGCGTCACAGAGAACGCCAGACTGAAACACAGACTGAAACACAACAACACAGAGCAGCAGCGTCAGAACAGCGTCACAGAGAACGCCAGACTGAAACACAACAACACAGAGCAGCAGCGTCAGAACAGCGTCACAGAGAACGCCAAGACTGAAACAACACACAACAGAGCAGCAGCGTCAGAACAGCGTCACAGAGAACGCCCAGACTGAAACACAGCAACACAGAGCAGCAGCGTCAGAACAGCGTCACAGAGAACGCCAGACTGAAACACAACAACACAGAGCAGCAGCGTCAGAACAACGTCACAGAGAACGCCAGACTGAAACACAGCAACACAGAGCAGCAGCGTCAGAAACACGCGTCACACAGAGAACGCCAGACTGAAACACAACAACACAGAGCAGCAGCGGTCAGAACAGCGTCACAGAGAACACCAGACTGAAAACACAACAACACAGGGCAGCAGCGTCAGAGGCAACGACCAGCACTAGCTGGGAAATGTGGAGTGCCGAACAAGAAATGCTGAAGAAACGGGTGGTGCGGAACAGAATTTCCTAAGAAATATATAATGTGACGCCCTTTCGAAATGCAGCCTTCTGTGACAACGGCCGTGCATGGTCAGATGAGGTCACTGGGCCAGGAGGCCTGTCACCACGTCTATGCAACACGTATGTACATATTTACATTTAAAGTCCAGGTCCAGGGTTACATCCTACATTTTCAAACTGGAAATGTTGTTAGCAGGGCATGAAATGATTAATTTCATAATTTAGAAACAAATATAGGCTGGTCATATTTGTTTTGGTTCATAAGTGGGTCTATGTAGACTCTAGGATATAAGTAGTCAAGCACATACATAAATAAAGACTTATAGATAAACGCATAAGTAGACGGAGTGCAGGCTCAACGAATCGCGGGAAAACTGATTCGCGCGTCAACTTGAAACAAGGAAAACGCCCACAGTTTAACCCTCGAAAGACCGTCAACGAGAAACCAGCATGATGCGAGTACCGAATGCGTAAGCGGTCATTCGGTTCCCCGCCCCGGTGGGGGGTGGTTCCCCTCCCCACACCGCGACGGCGTATGGCTATAGGCCGGACTACGGGGTGGGCGAGAAACACTCCCCTCCCCCCAAACAAAACGTAAGCGGTCGAGGAGTACTCACTTGCCCGGGTTGACCACGAACGTGGAGTTTTTGGCCCAGTGGTAGATGGAGGCGATGCTCCAGGCCACGCCGATACCGAGGAACACGTTGACGCCGTTGGAGCCAGTGACGTTGCCGACCGAGGCGTCGGCGTATCGGTCCTGTACGGCGGCCACCTTACTGGCGAACGTGTCTACCGGAGCCAGGGAAGCCGTCAGACAGCACCGCCAGCCAGCGCAGTGTGTCGCACACCAACACAGGCTACTGTCAACCGGTCAACAACCAGGCGCGCTGGCCAACAAAAGCCTGCAGAGCTGGCAAAACAGACCGTATAGGACACACTCGGCAAGGAAATTGAAAATATCATGGTTCTTGGGTCAAATGCCCATTTTCTAGCAGTCTTGTAATATCTATATCAAAATTACGGTTAATGCGCTAAATAAAACACTTCTTTTATACCAAGGTTGGTACAGTAAATTATCTATAGGTATGATTATTTGGCTATGTTAACTATATGCGATTAGCATTCCAGTATAAATTCAGATTTTTCTCTTTATCAGCATTCTACCACAGTTTGCCGAGAGATGAGGTGAAGACGCGTTGCCATCAGTCCATCAGTAAGCATAGATGTTGCATGCAAAAGCTGTATATTAGCATGCATTCCGAGGTGTTGTCAACCGTGTCGAAAAAAGTCCTCAAAGCGTGCTTCTAAAGGCTTAAGATCTCGGCCATGCAATGTCGGGGATAGCAGCACATCTCGGCTCACAGACTGATATGCGAAGCTCCAGGCTCACAGGCCAGACTCCGGCCACATCCCACAGGCTCACAGACATACTGGTCATCTGGTAACAGGACGTAACTTTGGACTCACAGACTGAGCTTCCAGCCCACAGACGTAGTGTCCGCGAACTCAGAGCAGCTGCGTCTGCGAGCCGTACACATCTCAACCATCGCAGACAAATATCAATATGTGTGTCTGAACTGAAGCTGTGTCCGTGAGTCCCGCAGACGGATGCACCTCACAAGTCCGTACGATGTTGCGTGTGTGTGATCACTATGAAGGGAAATGGGCGAGTGACTTCTAACAGAGCTCAAAAGTGCGCCACGTGCTTTTTACGAAAGGCAGCTTCCAAATGCAAATAAAGATTGCGCCAGCGCAGCCCCTGAAGCGAAGTTATCATGAACCATACCTTCCCCATCACTCGAAAAGGAAACATAAACTGTCTTCTACGTTTGCACGAGCAAGTTCTCCGGCAGTTAAATTTAAAAAAGTGCCAATATCAATCGTATGTCGCTCTCACGCTCCTATGTTTATATAGTATCAAGCGGTCTTGAAAGTTCTTCACACTCCCCGCCAATGGGCAATAGGTTACTTATTCCATCTATATTCCAGACATTAACATTGCACTACGTGGTCCGCAATGCACTTTAAAGGGCATGTTTCACCTTTGTATTGGTTTTGAACTGAGATAGCCATTATCTTTGGCCGTTATTGAAATGTCTAAATTACTAAGGTCATTTTCCCCAAACCTTAACCTGCGCACTGCAGGGGGGGGTTGAGTTCCGCCCCCCCCCCCCCCCCCCCCCCCCCCCCTCAGGTTTTTCAAAGATAGTGAAAAAACGGCGGCGCGCAGCGCCGCCGAGTTTTCACACACCTGTCAGGACATCAATTGCGCACACTTTGAAGAAGAAAAATATCCTAGGGTCATCTCAGGTCAGGTCACCAGACCAGGTCAAGTGACCCCACCTCCAAATTTTTTTGCAGTTGTGCCAAAGCCAGCGTTTTTCAACGATCAGTTTGAAACTTACAGGAATGTCATGAGCGCATACGTACTTACAATTCGTTTATCTCGGAATTTTGATATCGGTGACCTAAGGTCAGGTCAATTTCGTAACCTCCCCATAATAAGTCAATGGGGAAATATACAAATGCTAAGGATATGCATGATGTTAGTCCAATTACTTCTGGATCATGTTATTATAGGATATTTTTGATGATCCAAGTGTAAATTTTGTTCAGTGACCCCTATTGGGTCATTTAAGGTCATGCGAGGTCATCATCACTTTCTTGTCAATAACTCCGACATAATGCAGATAGAGAAGTAAAACATGCATCAATGTGTTTGTCTCGGCAAGGACTACGTCTTCCCATATGCAACATGCCCTACTTGGGTCAACACTTGACCTTGACCCGAGGTCAAATTTTTAAGTTAACTTAAAAAAGGTCACCATTTATATATTTCAAAGGCGCCTTGACAAGATAAACACAATGACGTAAACAGTTTTCCGTTATCTTTATTACATAAAAGTTAATAGCGAAAAAACGATTTAGCAAAAAAAACGTCATTTTTTCCTTTTTTGACCTCTGGAGCCTCAAATGTTGACCTGAGATCAAATTTGAGGACACCTTAGCGATTGCAAATTTCACTAGATGGCGTTTTCCTCTTTTACGTTTGTTTCTAACTAGCATAGTTACTGAGATATATGGGAATTTCTGGAGCGATGTCCTAAAACAGGAAAAACTGGGAAATTTTGACCTTTGATGACCTCTGGTGACCT
>JAXIVJ010018187.1:2500-22500 GCA_036785665.1 Chirona hameri | reverse complement strand
GTGTGTGTGTGTGTGTGTGTGTGTGTGTGTGTGTGTGTGTGTGTGTGTGTGTGTGTGCGTGTGTTGACGAAAGACGTTTTCGACCGAAACGCGTTGACATAATTAATGGGTCTCATTGTCACCGTTTAGTGTACTATAGTTTAATATAGCTTGATTGTCAAGCATTATTTAAGGCTGAAGCCATTATTAAACAAAGTACAGGAAGCATTTAAGTTGATGAATGTAAATAACATGTCAGGCTTGGGTTCTTAATTTGTCTCCGGTTACCGGCTTAACCCTATTCGTAACAGGCTCCTGGGTACCCCTATTTGTAACAGGGGGGGGGGGGGGATTCCGCTCCTGGAGATCTCGAGACCTACCCGTCTGATTTTCACAAATAAAACGGCATATTATTTCTCTCAACACGATCTACATTGCTACAAAATCAAAAAAAAATCCTAAATTTTTGATAGGGGGGCATCAGGCGGGCAAAAACTACACATTTTAGAGGTATTTGTGATCAACACAGCGGTCATGTTTATCAACCGATTTTAACGCAACTAATAGGTTATCGATAGAGAATGAACAAAAAACTAACATATGGCGGTGACTTTTGAAAATTCCAAAAATCATAGGCATGTGCAGGTCACTCAATATAGGGGTGAAGTAAATGCGTAATAAAACCATTTTTTTTATGTTGTTCTTTTGCTAAATGAAATGGTGCGTTAATTGCTACATTGGACAAACCAGTTATTAAACATATTTTTTGCCATAGGCGGTACCAGGTCAGTGAAAAAGGGAGGCCAAATAGGAAAAAAATAGTAACCGCAGGCAAGTTGCTACCCAGCATTATAAATAAGTTACTGATCGTAGATAGTTCCTTTTTGCATGTTGTACTTCATCATAGGCGTATCCAGGATCCAAACTGGGGAGGCGCAAGACCTTTCGATAGGTATAGTATCGCTATTATGATACTAACTATTCAACAGTGACTATTTCACCTACAGCTTCAATTCACATTACTTACCCTCCTATTTACCCTACCAGGACTCGCCTATTATCTTATAATCGTTCGTAGAGTAACCTGTGGTGCATGTTTAATCCGAAAACTACAGTATGTTATGTCATTGTAGGCCCATGCATCTTAGTTTCCTTGCAATAATATGACCCTCTTTCTTCCATTCTTGAGCGCGCCTCTGCAAAAAAAAACTTCATTTCCTCCCTGGGGTCGTATGTGCATATATAATTATAAACTTACCGTCTATTGCGCCGTAATCGCTAGCATATCGTCATCACCATGCCAGTCACCCCCCCCCCCCCCCCCACCTTTTCATGTGCCTGAACACGCCCCTGGAACTCTATATGTAATACATTATGCAAATAATGGAAGGAGAAGCTATCTTTTACATCTTGATAGCTATAAATGCCCCTTACATTTCTCTATTAGATTCCCGCCAAGCATTGCATACTTCCTGGACCCCCCCCCCCCGTTTACAAGCCCCTGAAACCGCCTCTGCCATGCAATTTGTATGAATATTTCATTAACATCAACTAATTTGAACTTGTTGCAATCCCGTAAACCGATGTAACTACTTCATACTTGAGACAGTTTGGAAGAAACCGTGAAGACCGCATTTCCGTATTATCGCCAATGTCGCCGCAGAACCCCATCAAAACTGTGCCCTGGAACCGCCTCTCTTCAGGTTAAGAACTCAAACTTTTGACCCCATATGCGGAATTCAATTCTAGGAAAAGACCTTAAATTTCATGGGTCTGGTATTAGATGTTCGTGAGGTATCTGGAAAAACAAGAGGGGCGGAATCCCCCCCCCCCCCCTGTTACAAATAGGGCTAACCCGCGCACTGCAGGGGCTTTGCGCCGAACACGAACTGCAGGGGGGGGATTGATTTCCGCCCCCCCCCCCTGAGATCTCGAAAACTACGCAATGTAGCGAGAAGCGTAAAAAGGCATTTGATTGCTTCATACATGTTCTATCGAAAGTATTCAGTGTTTTTTAAGTCAGGTCAAAATTGAGGTCACCAGAGGTCATCAAAGGTCAAATTTTCCAGTTTTTTCCTGTTTTAGGACATCGCTCCAGACATTCCCATATATCTCGAAAACGATGATAGTTAGAAACAAACAGAAAAAAGCAAACGCCAGCCAGTGAAATTTGTAATCGCTGAGGTGTCCTCATATTTGATCTCAGGTCAATTTTGAGGCTCCAGAGGTCAAAAAGAAAAAAATGCCGTTTTTTTTGCTAAATCGTTTTTTGCTATTATCTTTTTACTTAATAAAGATAACGGAAAACTGTTTACGCCATTGTGTTTATCTTGTCAATGCGCTTTTGAATGTTATATATGGTGACCTTGTTAAGTCAACTTAACAATTTGACCTAACGTCAAGGTCAAGTTATGACCCAAGTAGGGTATGTTGCATATGGGAAGACGTGTCTCGACGAGACAAACACATTGATGTCTGTTTTACTTCTCTATCTTCATTATGCAGATAGTTATTGACACAAAAGTGATGGTGACCTCGCATGACCTCAAATGACCCAATAGGGGTCACTGAACAAAACTTACACTTGGATCATCAAGAATATCCTATAATAACATGATCCAGAAGTAATTGGACTATTACCATGCATATCCTTGAAATAGGAAGCATTTGTATATTTCTCCATTTACTTATTATGGGGAGGTTACGAAATTGACCTGACCTTAGGTCACCGATATCAAAATTCCGAGTTAAACGAATTGTAAGTACTGATGCCCTCATGACATCCTGTAAGTTTCAACCTGATCGGTGAAAAACTCTGGCTTTGGCACAACTGCAAACATTTTTGGTGGTGGGGTCACTTGACCTGGTCTGTTGACCTGACCTGAGATGACCCGAGCATATTTGTTTTCTCAAAGTGTGCGCAATTGATGTCCTATAGGTGTATCAAACCCGGCGGCGCTGCGCGCCGCCGTTTTTTCGCTATCTTTGAAAAACCTGAGGGGGGGGGGGGCGGAAATCAACCCCCCCTGCAGTGCGCGGGTTAAGAGGCTTACATGCTAGAATCTGAGAAGTGTTAACCCGTACTCCGGTAGGCCTCTGAGACAACTTCGCCATGGTGTTTTTTGTTGTTGTTGTGAAAGACGCGGAAAAATGTTCGAAAGCTCTTAACCCGCACACTGCAGGGGCTTTACGCCGAACACGAACTGCAGGGGGGGTTGATTTCCTGCCCCCCCCCCCTGAGATCTCGAAAACTACGCTACATAGCGAGAAGCGGAAACGTCATTTGATAGCTTGATACATGTTCTATCGAAAGTATTTCAGTATTGTTTTAGGTCAGGTCAAAATTGAGGTCACCAGAGGTCATCAAAAGTCAAATTTTCCAGTTTGTTCCTGTTTTATGACATCGCTCCAGAAATTCCCATATATCTCAGAAACTATGCTAGTTAGAAACAAACCGAAAACAAACTAACGCCAGCCAGTGAAATTTGCAATCAGCAAGTGTCCTCCAATTTGATCTCAGGGCAATATTTGAGGCTCCAGAGGTCAAAAAAAGGAAAAATGACGTTTTTTTTGCTAAATCGTTTTTCGCTATTAACTTGTTACTTAATAAAGATAACGGCGAACTGTTTGCGCGATTGTGTCTATCTTGTCAGGGCGCTTTGAATGATTTACATGGTAACCTTGTTAAGTTAACTTAAAAATTTGACCTCAGGTCAAGGTTAAGTGGTGATCTACGTAGGGCATGTTGCATATGGGAAGACGTGTCTCGACGAGACAAACACATTGATGTCTGTTTTACTTCTCTATCTTCATTATATCGGGAGTTATTGACAAAAAAAAAGATGATGGTGACATCGCATGACCTCAAATGACCCAATAGGGGTCACTGAACAAAACTTGCACTTGGATCATCAAGAATATCCTATAATAACATAATCCAGAAGTAATGGGACTAATGTAATGCATATCCTTGCAATAGGAAGCATTCGTATATTTCCCCATTTACTTATTATGGGGAGGTTACGAAATTGACCTGACCTTAGGTCACCGATATAAAAATTCGAGATAAACGAATTGTAATTACTTATGCCCTAATGGCATCCTGTAAGTTTCAAACTGATCGGTGAAAAACTCTGGCTTTGGCACAACTGCAAACATTTTTGGAGGTGGGTCACTTTACCTGGTCTGGTGACCTGACCTGAGATGACCCGAGGTTATTTTTTCTTCTTCAAAGTGTGCGCAATTGATGTCCTAACAGGTGTGCTAAAACCCGGCGGCGTTGCGCTCCGCCGTTTTTTCGCTATCTTTGAAAAACCTGAGGGAGGGGTTGGGGGGGGGGAATCAACCCCCCTGCAGTGCGCGGGTTAAGAAGGGCATTCGAAATAATGTCGTTGTTTTTTAGCTAAGGTCAATATTGAGGTCACCAGAGGTCATCAAAGTTCAAATTTCCCAAGTTTTGGACTGCTCCAGAAAACCCCCAAATATATGGGGAACTATGTATGCTAGCTAGGAACAAACGGAAAACAATACAAAGCTCATGAAAAATGCAATCGCCATTGGGGTTGTGAAATTTCTAGAAATGAATTATCACGTTACTAGTAAACCATACAAATATATATATATATGGACTCGGAAAAGGGAAATTATAGTGACAGTTATTTGGTCCCAATCCATATTTTTGTTCCTCTGAATGGAGTGAATTAATGCTAAATCTGATTGCTAAGAAGCACGCAATGTCATCGTGACGACATCTGCTCGCGCGTGACGTATAATTTCACTAATAATATTGCTGAGAAAAGTGTTTATAGACGACTTTAGCAACAATCACGATATATCTCTCAAAGTTCATTCGTGCAATAAGGGAATAAGGTCCTGAAACAGCATGCTCTTGTCCATCGCTATATATTTCAATTATAACACTTATTCCCCAAGCCATACGTCATCGTTACGTCATACTCATACTCATACGTCAAATCAGCCAATCAGCGATGGTAGTCACGACTCACGATGGATACTCGTTCTGGCTTTTAGGACTCCGGTGAGCCAATTTTAATTAATTCAGGGGTTTCTATGAAGATGTGAAGGCTTCTCAAGTTAATTTTCGTGTTTGGAGAACAGCTTGGCTCTCTCAACTAAAAAACCCATTGACAAGGTGAACTGTTTTCTTGAATTGATGCCCAAATAGCTGTGCCAAATTTGGCGACGCGCAGCGCCGCCTCTTCCCGCTATTCCCGAAAAACCTCTGCCCCCCCCCCCCCCCCCCAGGGCAGGGCTTGTTATTTTTCAACAGAATCCCCTACCAGGCTCTGAACTGAACCACTAACTTGAGTCCCACAATTTTTTAACAGGGAATCAGCAAGGCCATCCCAACCTTGACAGTGCATTGCACTGTTAACAGTATGTTTATTCAGTTACACTAGCTTTGCACCACTTGCCAGCTTTGTAACCATGTTTTTCTAAGAGCGATAGCGTCAGTTATGTTCAACCAGCCGCTTAAAATTAAAATAAACGTTCGCGCCGTCGTAATGGTGCTTTTGGCTGAAGTCTTGCCTTGGATATTTCTCAACATATTCCTTACTTCTCATTCCGTTGTAGTTACTGAGAAGGGAGAGGCTCTCATGAGATGACACATACACGAAGAGTCAATAACAGGCGCATTTGCATGTACGATATCACATAATTTACCGATTATACAGAATCTTGACATCACAACGTTTGTCGTGATGCATGCTAAGAAGTACTTTGAACTCTCCCAAGCTAAGTGCTTTTCTACCAGCATGCACTTAAATTGCCGGCCTCCGTCCAAGCGACAAGCACGAAAAAGCGCTCAATCTCCGAAGCTACAACAACCATGTTTAAGCAAATGTCACTACCTGGCGGAACGCCATGGACGGAACTGCTGGGAGACTCTCGTTCTATCATAGCGGTCCGCAGTCGCGGGACGCTGAGCGCGTTCCTCCCGACCAGTTCCTGACCACGAGCCCCTGCTGGCCGCCGACAATTCCCATTGGTTTGAGACAATAAGCATTCTCTCGGCTCGGCCGCTTCCTCCGTTTATGGATGGTCGCGTCCACGGGTGACTGGGTCGGATAACCAACAACTTCCTCGCCGTTTCCCACCGCATCTCCAGCCCGTGTGCCAACAACGGAACTCGGAGGCGCAACTTCGCCCCGGCTGGTCTCTGAACCCTCAGCCAGTTCTTTCTTTTGCACTGTATATATAAGACCGAAACCTGATAATAATGTTAAAGCTTAAACAGCGTTAACGCCAGTCCTACCGTGGAGGGTCGTTTTCTGGTACCTGTCTATGGGTAGGTACAGAGTGAGTCATGTGTGGAGTTTACTATTCAAATGGTCGGGCAACTGCCCCACCAACTTTGTGCTTTTCCCCACCAACTTTGGTCAGATTTGAAGGTTTCCTGGCGTTAAAAGGGTCATTTTCGCCTCAACCATGCCAAACAGCCAGCCAATATGACATTTTGCCCCACCAACTGTTTCTGAAAAGCTCCACCCATGGTCAGTGAGTTGTACCAGTGGGTAGACACAGAGCAGTAGGTAAGTCATCGTCGGCTGGCTGATGGAGTCGCCGCCTGACCTCAGGATGATGGAGTCGCTGCCTGACCACCGGATGATGGAGTCGCCGCCTGACCTCAGGATGATGGAGCCGCCGCCTGACCTCAGGATGATGGAGTCGCCGCCTGACCTCAGGCTGATGGAGTCGCCGCCTGACCTCAGGATGATGGAGTCGCCGCCTGACCTCAGGCTGATGGAGTCGCCGCCTGACCTCAGGATGATGGAGTCGCCTCCTGACCACCGGCTGCGGGAATTACCGGCGACGGCCCGTCGGACGGTGCCTGAGCCGCTCTGAGAAGTCACACCTCTGACTAGGACCGGTTCTGTCTGACTGCTGTCTGTCGGTGTAAGGCATGCGGCCGATGTAACCTCTTGTGAAGAAAGGCAACGTCTACACTGGCGCGAGTGGACGAAGACAGGTGATGCCATCAGGTGGGATAACCAGGAGCGTTCAATGTCGTGGTACCTACTGCCTAATGAAGTAGATGATGCTCGCTTAAAGTTATCAATATCCATCTATGCAATTTATCCATGCAACTTAAAATGCTCTGCTTGATAACACCAATGCTGGACCAAATAGTCGCCAAATAGACCAAATAGTAATAATACATATAAATGCGACGGCTCAACTACAAATATATAGGAATAAACATCTTTAACTGCTCATAATCTTGTCTATGCCATGGAGGAGCAAGCTGAAAGCAATGGTAGACTGCGACAGTTCTGCTCCGAGGTAAATCATTTTTATTTGTGTTAATTGAAATGAAGACCATAGCCATGATTGAGGTGAATGCCACTATGACACATTACTAACATGTTTTAATCAGGGATGCAGAGCCGGAGCCGGAGCCCCCGGAGCCGGCCCATTTTCCCTGGCGCCTTGCTGGAGCCGGAGCCGGAGCCGTTAACAAATGGGTGGCTCCGGCTCCAACAGAGGTTAACAAAGGAGTATGCTCCCAATAGGAGCCTGCTCCCATAGGAGCCTTGACACAATCATCCAAACCCAACATAAATTAGGGCAGGTTTAGTAACGATGTGGGACGTCATAAATAACTATCACACATCCGTCCAAACAGCTAGCAGCATTTTGGTGTCACTTTCGGTGACACAAGTTTCCGTCGAACGACTGTTCTCGACTTCTTCTGATCACCGACTTCCACAGTCAAGTCTGGAAGCCGATTTAGGAGACCGTGTCAGATTCGCCAAGAGATGACACTCTCGTGTCACGGATTTGGACCAACATTGGCGTGAAGGTAATCTGAGGCGTTGTAACAAGCCTTGAAAGTTTTACCACAATCCAAACGGTGGTTCCATAAATATTTGCCTCCGACATTTTGCAAGCTCATAGTACAGGTTAATCTTTGTCAGCCTATATCTCTGGATATTTATTGCGCAATATATATTTGTTATATATCAGTAGAATGAAATTGAGCTATTCTATAGCATGGTGCTATTAGTGTTTACGTTTTGTTTTATTGTATGGATACCCCTATCGCACTGAACTCCGCTTCTAACATAGACATTTCTTAAAGCAATGCATTGACTTTCAAATATGATCAAATTCATGTTTTTGTGTGTGAAATAGAGGTGGCAAAACGTGGACCCCAGGACCCGGTCTCTAGTCCTGGGTCCCAGACTGGGTCCCGCCAAATGATACCGGGTACAGACAGGGGCGGATCTAGCCGTGATTTTTTTTTGGGGGGGGGGGGGGAAATCCAGTGGCATATTTCCAAAAAGTTGTGGAGCGGGGGTTGGGGGTAACAGGCCGTCAGCCGTCAGCGAGAAAGTTGTTGACCGTTGGAGGGGGCGGGAGGGGCGGGGTAGGCTGGGGCGTTGCCGATTATTTTTTGAGTGAGGGGTCGACTAAAATGACGAAAAAAATTACCCCCCTTTCATGCGTGTATCTTTTGCAGCATTTTAATGTGTATTTCATGTTATAGTAGGTACTTGTTATTTAGCGCCGCCAAGCGGCGCGAAATTTTTTTGACGGGTTTGCCTGATAAAACCCAGAAATATGTAAATAATGTGTATGTAGGTTCTATTGTACACATATGTAGATTATAGAGGATAAGAAGCTTAAAATGTTATTAATTCAATTCACCGTTACAACGAACCGAAGACGATGACGATGGCTTCGTTATGACGATGGCCAATGGTGTGACGCCGCGAAGCGGCGTGAAATTTGCATTTTAGGTCTTGGAAAATACATTTTTATATTGGTATCAGACCGTGAGTGGTGCCAAGCCTCAGGTGATACCGAGTACAGACAGGGGCGGCGGGCCATTCCTGGTTGCACATCTCGGTATGATGCAAAATATTGAAATTAAGGCAGTTTTTCATATACATATTCCTGGGATAGTAAATCTGGATGACCGGTGGTAGGCAGCGCTCAGTGGTACACATGACAATAGTAACTGTATACATATGTACTATTGGTTCCAAAATAAGCGTACCGCTGAGTTGGTCGGCACAGCAGTTAACCCGCGCACTGCAGGGGAGGGGGGTGATTTCCACCCCCCCCCCCCCTCAGGTCTTTCAAAGATAGCGAAAAACGGCGGCGCGCAGCGCCGCCGGGTTTTGGCACACCTGTTAGGACATCAATTGCGCACACTTTGAAAAAAACAAATAACCTCAGGTCATCTCAGGTCAGGTCACCAGGCCAGGTCAAGTGACCCCACCTCCAAAAATGTTTGCAGTTGTGCCAAAGCCAGAGTTTTTCACAGATCAGTTTGAAACTTACAGGATGTCATGAGGGCATAAGTACTTACAATTCTTATATCTATGAATTTTGATATCGGTGACTTAAGGTCAGGTCAATTTCGTAACCTCCCCATAATAAGTGAATGGGGAAATATACAAATGCTTCCTATTTCAAGGATATGCATGGTATTAGTCCAATTACTTCTGGATCATGTTATTATAGGATATTATTGATGATCCAAGTGTAATTTTTGTTCAGTGACCCCTATTGGGTCATTTGAGGTCATGCGAGGTCACCATCACCTTTTTGTCAATAACTCCCGACATAATAAAGATAGAGAAGTAAGACAGACATCAATGTGTTTGTCTCTTCGAAATACGTCTTTCCATATGCAACATGCCCTACTTGGGTCACCACTTGACCTTGACCTGAGGTCAAATTGTTAAGTTGACTTATCAAGATCACCATGTATATCATTCAAAGTGCCTTGACAAGATAAACACAATGGCGTAAACAGTTTTCCGTTATCTTTATTAAGTAAAAAGGTAATAGCAAAAAAACGATTTAACAAAAAAACTGTATTTTTTTTCTTTTTGACATCTGGAGCTTCAAATATTAACCTGAGATCAAATCTGAGGACACTTTATTGATTGGAAATTTCACTGTCTGGCGTTTGCTTTTTTCCGTTTGTTTCTAACTAGGATCGTTTCTGAGATATATGGGAATTTCTGGAGCGATGTCCTAAAACAGGAAAAACTGGAAAATTTGACCTCTGGTGACCTCAATTTTGACCTGACCTAAAAGAACACTGAAATTCTTTCGATAGAACATGTATCAAAGCTATCAAATCCTTTTTCCGCTTCTCGCTACGTAGCGTATTTTTCGAGATCTCAGGGGGGGGGGGCGGAAATCAACCCCCCTGCCGTTCGTGTTCGGCGCAAAACCCCTGCAGTGCGCGGGTTAACCCGATATTGACTGGGGTCTCAGCAGAAC
The DNA here is from genome assembly GCA_036785665.1 of Chirona hameri. Classification (NCBI taxonomy): domain Eukaryota; kingdom Metazoa; phylum Arthropoda; class Thecostraca; order Balanomorpha; family Balanidae; genus Chirona; species Chirona hameri. The sequence continues at coordinate 12,255 of JAXIVJ010018187.1, read as the reverse complement.
GCCATTGACTAAGGGTGAGGGGAGGGGGGGGGAGGGGGGGGGGGGAGGGGCATTAACCCACGCAATGCAGGGGCTTTGCGCCGAACACGAACTGCATAGGGGGTTGATTCCCCCCCCCCCCCCCCCACCTGAGGTCTCGAAAACTACGCTACGTAGCGAGAAGCGAAAACAACATTTGATAGCTTGATACATGTTCTATCGAAAGTGTTCAGTATTGTTTTAGGTCAGGTCAAAATTGAGGTCACCAGAGGTCATCAAAGGTCAAGTTTACCAGTTTGTTCCTGTTTTAGGACATCGCTCCAGAAATTCCCATATATCTCAGAAACTATGCTAGTTAGAAACAAACGGAAAAGTAAATGCCAGCCAGTGAAATTTGCAATCGGTAAGGTGTCCTCAAATTTAATCTCAGGTCAACTTTTGAGGCTCCAGAGGTAAAAAAAAGACATTTTTTTGCTAAATCGTTTTTCGCTATTAACTTTTTATGAAATTAAGATAACGTAAAACTATTTACGCCATTGTGTTTATCTTGTCAAGGTGCTTTGAATGATATACATGGTGACCTTGTTAAGTTAACTTAAAAATTTGACCTCAGGTCAAGGTCAAGTGGTGACCCAAGTAGGGCATGTTGCATATGGGAAGACGTGTCTCGACGATACAAACACATTGATGTCTGTTTTACTTCTCTATCTTCATTATGTCGTGAGTTATTGACAAAAAGTGATGGTGACCTGGCATGACCTCAAATGACCCAATTGGGGTCACTGAACAAAACTTACACTTGGATCATCAATAATATCCTATAATGACATTATCCAGAAGTAATTGGACTAATAGCATGTATATCCTTAGCATTTATATATTTCCCCATTGACTTATTACGGGGAGGTTACGAAATTGACCTGACCTTAGGTCACCGATATCAAAATTCCGAGATAAACGAATTGTAAGTACTTACGCCCTCATGACATCCTGTAAGTTTCAAACTGATCGGTGAAAAACTCTGGCTTTGGCACAACTGCAAACATTTTTTTGGAGGTGGGGTCACTTGACCTGGTCTGGTAAGCTGACCTGAGATGACCCGAGGATATTTTTTTTTGCAAAGTGTGCGCACTTGATGTGCTGACAGGTGTGCGAAAACCCGGTGGCGCTGCACGCCACCGTTTTTTCTTTATCTTTGAAAACCTGAGGGGGGGGGGGGGCGGAAATCAACCCCCTGCAGTGCGCGGGTTAAACGCCCCCTGGTTATCTTCCGAACCAATGATCGCAGCGAGACGCGCAAGGCGAAAATCGAAAGCTCTCAATGATAAGAAAATAAGCATGCTACAAAATGGCTTGGTCAGGTCAACTGTGAGGTCACAGTCAGGTCAAAGGTCAAAATCGTATTTGAGTTTATGGGCCATACTTTCCATCCAATGCCTTTGATTGCGACCAGTTTCACCCAAAATGCTACCAAAGGTATAATACATATCCCGCATGAACTAAAGTGAGATTGTTGGCCAAGGTCAATGTGAAGGTCAGGTCACAAAAGGTCAAAATATTTACTATTCTATATTTTATTATTCAATATTTATTATATTTTATATTATTTATATTTATTATTCAAAATATTTACGAAAGTCATGCAACACATGTTTTATGAGTTATTTTCCACGTATAGTTCGATAGTGATAGTCATTTTACCACCTGAATTCAGAGAGTCAGGTCACCGAAGGTCTACATTTTAAATTGTTAAATCTAAACAACAAAGGCATGTTGCTAGACCAGTTTTGTCTCAGAAATACAGTGGTGGCATTTATTTGGCTGTATCTAGTCAATAAAAGCAAAAACAAAAACGCAATTTCAAAATATGACGTCATAAGTTACCCATACTTTAGATGTCATAAGTCAGTCAAAAATGGAGATATCAGTTTGAAATTTGGCATGGTAGTTGCCTAGGTATGGTTCTTTGACATGTCTTCCGGTTTTTTGAATATTTTAGAAAGTGTTGATTTTGTGATAATCCCCCCCAAAAGAAGATTTTTTTTCGTTTTTGGGGGTCAAAAACTAAAAATATCAAAAATCCGAGATAGCCAGTTTTTATCCGTTGCAATTTGCTATCTTTTGGCGTTTTTCGATTGCATTTTCCTTCAAATGTGGCATTTGTACGGCTTGGCAAAGTTTAGCTGATTTTGGTGTAAAACTCGTGTGTAGTGACGTCACCAAATTCGCTATAACTCGAACAAATTTCGACGATTTTTTTATTTTTGCACACAAAACGTAAAAATTATTTATAAGAAGGTAACCGAAATTTCACGTTCATAGCGCTATCAGTTTTTCAACCATTGCGAAAATTAATCAAGGGGGGGGGGGCGTTAAACGACCCCCAGTCAATGGCGGGATAATTTGTAGTGAATACCGGCCGTTTCGAACCGCCTGAAAGGTTAGGCTGTACGGTGCACAACAATGGTGCGCGGAACAGCCTATACAGGCAGAGTGTAGCGTCAGTTTAGCCAAGCTGTATAGGCTGTCCCGCCGAGCACCAGAGTGTGTCGGACAGCCTACCTCCCAGATCGACCGGGAGTGGCGAGAATGCAGGTATTCACTACAGACTGTCGTCTAACCCAGCGGACGCTTATTTTGGAGCCAATAGTACCGAACCGTACACAAACTGGTAACGGTGCAAATGATTTTAAAGCAGCAAGCGGCAGCACGATTTTTCCTCGCATACATGGTCCCTGTGGATCTGGAGCGAGCCCTGGGCGAGATGGCTTGGGGAGGTGGTCATGGCCTGGTCCCACTATTAGCTCTTCGGTCCAGCAAGTTGGGCACCGCTGGAGCAGCTTCCGGGTGCCGATGTCCGCGTCTGTGCGTTCGCGTCTCCTGTTTTCGGAACTCGGCAGACTATAGCTAGACATGTAGCCCGCTTGAAAGTTAATATTTTATGAAGGGAGGGGCTAGCAATTAGGTACCGCCAAGGAGAGCCTCTGCCAGACGCTTTATTAATTCATTTTCTCATTTTCTAATTTGTATAAGCAATTGCGAATTTGGTTTCATACCGCGAAGTGGTGCGTAATTTTTACGTTTTTCACTGTGGATAGCTGGATTTTGACTGCTGGAAGACAACTTTTACAACTGTACGTCCGACCGTGGGGGGAATCATAGTTTTAGGACCTGGGGTGGGGGAGGGGGGGGGGGGGGGGGCATGGCCCCTTGTCCCCCCCCCCCTGGATCCGCCCCTGGGTACAGACTGGGTCCAACATATGTTTCATGCTGGTTTCACGCAAGTAGGAACACAACGCAGGTTTCTTTGTGCTGCTGGCCAATCTGAACTGTATGTATTTGCAACTACAATATTTAGTTTACTTGCACTAATTGTGGAGTGCAGATTTGTCAATATTAGTTGCAAGACAACATTTTGCTAGTTGAGTCCACTGGGTCCAAACTTGCCTTGCACCGGGTATAACTGGTTCCATTTTTCAGCTTTTGGGACCGGGTCGGGTCTGGGTAAAAAATATCGACTTATGCCACCATTCATGCCACCAGATCCACCATTTGCCACCATTTGCCACTAGATCGACAAGGTGTCATCATATTTTTAGCTCAGGTCAATAGTTTAGGCTCCAAAGTTCATCAAATGTCAAAAAGGTTATTTTTTACAAAACAGTTTTTCACGAATAGCTTTTTACCTAATAACAACAAGGAAATAATTTTGATGCCATCGTCTTGTCTGTCCAGTTGTCTCGTCTAGGTGCTTCGACTTATTTTAGTGTTAACCAGGTTAGGTCGACTTAAATACAAAATCCAAGATAAACGAATTGTAGATATATAAGACCTTATGAAATCCTGTAAGTGTAAAACCGGCTGCGGACGAGCTCAACCGCCATTTCTCATCCGTGGGAACCCGCATCGCCACCGACCTGCGGAGCGCAGTCATCGACGGCAGCAAGAGGCCCAGACCACCCACCGTCTGCGCAGCCAGCTTCTCCTTCCGACCGGCGACGCTTCCAGAGCTCTCCCGGTGCATCCGACGTATGCGCGCGTCGCGAGCTGTTGGTCTGGACGAGGTGCCACTTCAGGCTGTGCGCGAGTGTTTCCCAGTTATCGGCCCACATCTGCTAAAACTTATAAATATGTCAATCGTCACCAAAGTGTTCCCCGATAGCTGGAAAACTGCATGTATTGTTCCCATCCCAAAGTCACGTGACCCTGCCGTTCCGTCCGATTATAGACCGATTTCTTTGCTTAGTGTTTTGTCTAAAATTTTAGAAAAAGTAATTTGTACACAACTGACCGAGTTTTTAAACATCACAGGGCTTCTGCATTCATCCCAATATGCATACAGATCTCGCCATTCAACAGAGGACGCCGTGCTCGCCGCTGTCGAGCGCCTGGTCACCAACATCGACGAAGGCCTTGTATCGTCGGTAACGACGATGGACCTATCGAAGGCGATCGACAGCGTCGACCACGGCCTCCTCCTCACAAAATTGTCATGGTATGGTGTAAATGACGTGGACTGGTTTAGGAGTTATTTGAGCAGCCGAAGGCAGATGGTGCGTGGTGGACGGTTGACTTGTCCCGTGACTTGTGGTGTGCCCCAGGGCTCGATTATTGGTCCAGTCTTGTTCATTTTGCTCTCAAACGATTTATATGGATATTTGACCCATGGCCGCCTCATCTCCTACGCTGACGACACCGTGCACGTTGACTGCGCGTCCCCTGACGGACCTGGTCTCGCCGGGCTAAAAATTAGACTGGAGCTCACCTTGCGTGAGCTCCAGTCTTGGTTTGATTCTAACTCTCTCAAAATGAACGCGAAGAAAACTGCTTTCATGCTTGTTGGCTCAAAGAAAAATTTGGCAAAAACGGAAAAATTTCGGTTTGAATTAAATGGTTCCGAGGTGCAGGCCTCGACCAGCATCAAAATCCTCGGCGTCGTGGTGGACCGTGGTCTGTCATGGGACGCGCATGTCTCGAGTGTCTCCAAAAAATGTAACGGTATCCTCGTCTCTCTGTACAAAGTTCGGCATTACTTCACCTCAGAAGCCCTTAAAATTATAATTCAGGCGTACGTGTTCCCACATATCACGTACTGCCTGTGCGTGTGGGGAGGGGCGACCAAGGGTCAACTGGTCAAAATCCAAAAACTGATAAACTTTGCCGCTCGTATCGTCACAGGACTCAAAAAGCATGATCATATAACCCAGGCTCTAAATTCTTTAGGATGGCCGAAGATCGAGACCCTGGTGGCGCGCCGCGACGCCGTAAAGGTGTTTAAGGCGCTCAGAGAGGAGGGAGCGCCACCCGAGATACGCGCTATGTTCACCCCACGTGCCGCTGTTTCCACACGCGAGACGCGCGCCTCTGATCGAGGTAGCCTCCACCTACACAAGTGCAGATTGACCGCCTCTCAGAAGGCTTTTTCGTATCGGGCTGCAGTTGTCTGGAACCGCCTGCCACCACAAGCTTGTGCCGCCCATTCATTGGATGGTTTTAAAACCGCTATGCGAAGTGTGATTTTACCGATGTAGTGTAGTGAAGTGTACTCGTTTTTATCGTATTTTGTATATCATTTGTAACACTGACATGAAACCAGAATAGCCACCTCGTGGATGGTTTTTAATACACTGATTGAACCGGTCATCTAAAAACCGTGACTGTGGCACGACCACATTTTTTTTGGAGATGGGGTCACGTGACCTGGTTTGGTGACCTGATCTGAGATGACCCGATGTATTTTGTTTACATAATGTGCGCAATTGATGCCTAAACAGCTGTGCCAACAACGGCGGCGCTGCTCGCCGCCGTTTTTCTGCTATCCTTGAAAAACTTTGGGGGGGGGTCTAACCCTTCTCCCCCCCGGCACGGCGCTGGTTAAAGGGATTATTTTATCTTAGAATCTGCATCATGCAATTTTAGAGTTGTGTATTATCTGCAAGTTCTACACTGGATCACAAAATGATTATGAAATTTAAAACTTATTTACCTCTGGCGGTTGAGAATTTGGTGGTGGTGTATCTCATGAAAATTCATGAAAAATATGGAATATTATGGGGAAAATTTGGTAACTGCTGCTGTCGTTGGAACAAAACAAGTGTATTTTCTTAAATATTGTATGAAATCCTGTAAGTACGAAATCGATCGGCCAAAAACTGTGGCCGTGGTACGACCGCACACTTTTTGGAGGTGGGGTCACGTGACCTGGCCTGGTGACCTGACCTAAGATGACCCGTGGTCAAGAATACTTGTAATGTGTATGATTCACTGGAAAGGTTTCGACATACATATAAAAAGCATGAAGGATATATAATTGGGTCATTCCACAACAAATCGACCAAGAATTATTAAATTTGACACCCTCATATTTGATAAAATTCTGCAACTGGGCTTATATGGTAGTCTTGGGCTCTAAAGCCAGTTGTGACAATCTTAAAATTATCAGATCAACGGTCACCGAGTTATAGCCTCGGGAATTTTTGAGAGGTCATGTTGTAAGGCTATCTTTGATTGCCTGTAGCTTGTCAACGAACAACACGAACGTAATATAATTGCAAATGGTTGAGCTCGCACTGATGCGAAGAAACTTTTGGCAATTTCGGATTTTCCAGTTTTTTGTTTGTTTGAACCAGTGAACCTCGTGACCCAGTTTTCCATGAAATACCTTGGCCTGTGGCAAGTGAAAATTTGCATTTGTTTTCTGAAGCCGAATCAGTCTTTATGAATATTCTTTGAAAAAAGCGTTTTGCCTATAAAAGTACCTTTAAGCTTCGCAAAACCTCTGGTAGACTACGTTGCGAACACATATCTGTGTATCTTCGGACTAGGTAGAGATATCGAGATGCAGTAAACGACAGTGGATAGGTCTAAGTATTCTGAGATGAAAATCTAAAAAGATACTTTTTCTGATCTGAGGTCAAGGTCAAGGTCACACTTAAGATCAAATATTGCAGGTGGCGCTTCGAACACATTTTTTTTTGTATTTATATACTGGGATGCTGTCAACGACAGTCGATGCGTCTTGCGATTCTAAGTCGAAAATATTGAAATACTTTTGTGACTTGAGATCAAGGTCATATTTAAGGTCAAATATTTTAGTCGGCGCTGAGAACGTATTTCTGTGTAATATTGGAATGTAATGCAACACGCGCACGGCCGGGGGGGGGGGTGATTTTCGCCTCACTCCGTTTTTTCACGAATAGCGGGAAAACAGCGGCGCGCAGCGCCGCCAAATTTTGCACAGCTGTTTGAACATAAGTTACCCACATAGTCTTAATTTGTTTAGCTCGAGTCATCTCAGGTCAGGTTACCAGGCCAGGTCACTTGACCCCACCTCCAAAAAGTCTGCGGTCATACCACAGCCACAGTGTTTAGCCGATCGGTTTCAAACTTACAGCATTTCATAAGGCCATAAGTACCTACAATTATTGTATCTCGGGTTGTTCTATATCAATGACCTAAGGTTGGGTAAATTTCGTGACCTCTCCATTATAAGTCAAATGGGAAATATTCAAATGCTTCCTATTCCGAGGATACGCATGATAGCTGCCCAATTCCTTCTGGATCATGTTGTCATAGGCCATTCATGATGACCCAGGTGCAATTTTTGTTCAGTGACCAATACAGGGTCAGCCGAGGTCATCCGAAGTCACCAACACTTGTGTGTATATAACTCTCGACAGGATGAAGATAGATAAGTGAAACCGGTGCTAATGTGTTTGTCTCATCGAGACACGTCTCCTGACCTACTTGGGTCTACTTGGGCCACCACTTGACCTTGACCTGAGGTCAAATTTATGTTGCCCTAACCTGGTCAACATGAATATTTTTCGAAGCGCCTTGACAAAACAAACACGATTGCGTCAAAATGATTTCCCTATCTTTATTAGGTAAAATGTTATTTGCGAAAAACAGCATTGCCAAACAATAGCCTTGTTGACCTTCGATGACCTCTGGGCAGGTGCGCAGCCAGACCTTCAGAAGGGGGGGGGGAGAGGGGGGCAAGCCCCTGGGAGAGGCCCCACCAAAAAAAAACTCGATATGAAAAACTCTATTTTGTGAAGCCACCTTTTTAACAATTTTTCTTCGTCAGCTTTTGATGAGCTGGATTGGACCAGGACCCTCAGTAGGCATTGCACTGAACGCATTACTAATTTGTATTATTACGTGGATGCAGGAGAGAAAACCCATCTTAGCTGACAACAGGTGGGGGTCGGCTTTTGAGTGGGGTGGGGGCGGCTGAAATGACGACAAAATGTACCCCCATTTTCATACTTTATTTAAGCCTTTGCAGCATTTTTTTATGTAGATTGTCATGTTAGAAGGTAGGTACTTGTTAGGTAGCGCCGCGAAACGGCGCGACATTTTTACGGGTTTGCCTGATAAAACCCAGAAATATATAGGCGGTAGGCCTTGTAGAGGATAACAAGCTAAACATTATATTAATTCAATTCAGCGTTACGACGAACCGAAGACGATGACTATGGCCTCGTTATGACGATGACTACCGATGTGACGCCGCAAAGTGGCGTGCAAATTTTGATTTTAGGTCCTGGAAAACGAAATTTCAATATAGGAACCAGACCGTGAGTGGAGCCAAGATAGGTATCCTCTTTTCCTGGTTGCACATCTCGGTAGGTATGATGAAAATATATTGAAATGAAGGTAGTTTTTCATACTCGGATAGTAAATCACGATGACCGGTGGAGGTCAGCGCTCCATATGATAATAATAACTGTATGCATTTACATATGTACCGAACCAGGGCTGTAGAATCTTATTCAGTTGGGGGGGGGGCTTCCGCCCCCCCCAACTTGGACGAGGAAGTGGGTCAAATCCGGGGAGAAATAAGTATTTTGTGGATTTGTATGGTACTTTAAGCGATTATTCCCAGCTCAGTCCCCCAAAAAACTCTTCTGGAAAAGCTACGCCTTGAGTGTGTGTGTGTGGGGGGGGGGGGGGGGGGGGAGGCAGCTGCCCACCCTGTCCCCCCTTATCCGCCGTCACTGGTGTCAAGCCTTGGTCGATTTGTCGTGGAATGGGGGAATTTGCCAGTCTTGTTTGATTTATTAACCCGCGAGTTACTGGGGTATATTTCATAACGCGACTTACTGGGGGGGTTATTTTTTGTCCCCCCCCTCGGATCTCCGGAACTACTGCACCGAATATAAAAATTCAAACGGCATTCGATACCCTGGCAAATTTATCGAGGAAAACATAATATTGCTGACCTCGGGGTCACCGATGACGTCACAGGTCAGGTAAAATACAAAATGTTTGACCGTGTCAAAAGGTCTCGATGGATGGAATTGTCGCGCAAAATTGCGATACTAAACTCGATAAATCGGTATGATTCGTGTGTCTGACACTTCTAAGTACCTTTCTAAGCTGTTTATGACCTTGGGTCAGGTCAAGGTCATTCGAGGTCAAGAGGTCAAACCGCAGATTACGGTCATTAGGCGTTGTAACACATGTTTATGGGTTTGTTTATCGTCTAGAACGCGTAAAATAACCTTAGAACATTGTTTGTTCCATATAAATAGAAGTAAAAAGCAAAAATGGAAATGTATTTTTTATGCATAGTAATGCTGTGAGAGGTGGTCGATTTTTGTCATTTAAAGGTGATAAATCAGTCATTTTTAAAGATATCGACTTCAAATTTGGTACACATATTCACCGCACTCGTCTCAATCACATATATTCCATTTTTTTGATAATTTTGATTTTTTCTTGCAAATTTTGTAAACAAAAAATGGATTTCTCAAAATTTTGAATTAAAA
>JAXIVJ010018186.1:22500-24028 GCA_036785665.1 Chirona hameri | reverse complement strand
CTGCCTGAATATATATCTGAAGGAAGTGGTAGACATTGTTGTCTACCACTTCCAGCAGATGCCGACGCTTCCATCTTCCACGGACGAAGAGGCGCCTCTCGTCCAAATTCCATCGTAGCCACGTCGTTGCGGTACTTGTTGAAGTCCTTCCCCGTAGCGCATTTGACAATCGCGCCCGCCTGACTTCTTCTTGCACCAAGACAAATTGGCAGGCAGAGATGTTCGAGTTGATGCATGGGGCTGGTGCCGCGACTCGTGCTAACTCGTCCTATTTACCCTTGACTGGGATATGGTCCATGCAAACAGCCCTGCTTAGCGCAGGGCGCCGACACCATGGTGTCGGCGCGAAACGCATTCAAACGTAAGGTTTGAACCAAATACAAATATCCGCTCAGCTTTAGCCGACAGCACGAGGATATTCACCGTAAGTCCAGGAGCTTTCTCGTCTCGGCCTACAACTTTTTTAGCGGGAAAGTCATTTAGGGCAACCCCTGCCTCGTCCGGAGTGATAAACTCATTCTACCTCAATTGAAGGAATAGCATCACATAAACTATTGTTCTTCTTGTCTCCCATCAGTGACACTCAGTGGCGTGCGTAAAAATTCACAAAGGGTCAGCTGCAGGGCCATCACTCGGTCTAGGTCTGAGGGAGCCCTTTGTCAGCCTGAGGAGACCCTTTGTCAGTCTGTGGGCTGACAAAGGGTCCTGATTGTTCCGTTCCTGTTCTGTTCCGTCTGAGGGGCCTTTGGTTGGCGTGAGGACTGAGGGGCCCACGGTCGGGTTGAGGGGATCCTCCGGCGCCTCGAATTGGGTATCTTGGTCGGCCTGATGGGCCCACAGTCAACCTGATAGGTCCTCGGTCGGCTTGAGAGGGACCTCGATCGGCCTGAAAGAGAACTCGGTCGGCTTGAGCGGGCCCCCCTGTCGACCTGAGGGGCCCTCGTTCGGCACGAGGGGCCTTTAGATGATGTATAGGCCTGATAGAACCCTTGCCATGCCTGAGCGGGTCCCAAGCTGGTCTGAGAGGGCGATTGTCGAAGCCTGAGAGCCTCGCACCTCCGGCGGTCACTGGCCGGATTGGCGCCGTTACTGGCCGGAAGGGTGCCGCCATTGGCTCTAGAGGGGCACCGTCATTGGCCGAAGGGGCACTGTAACTGGCCGATGGGGCGTCCGTCACTGGCCGCAAGAGTGCCATCACTGGCCGGAGGAGTGCCATCACTGGCCAGATGGGCGCCGTCCACTAGCCGAAGTGGCGCTGTCACTGGCTAAAGGCGCGCCGTCATTAGCCGGAGGGGCGCCGTCACTGGACAGATGGGCGCCGTCATTAGACGAAGGGGCGCCGTCACTGAACAGCGTGGCGCTGTCATTGGCTGGAGGGGCGCAGTCACTGGCCGGAGGGTAGCCGTCATTTGCCGGTGGGGCGCCGTCACTGGCCGGAGAGGGACCGTCACTGGTCAGAGGGGCGCCGTCACTAGCCAGAGGGGCGCCGTCACTGGCCAGAGAGGGCGCCGTCATTAGCCGGAGGGGC
>JAXIVJ010018186.1:0-17500 GCA_036785665.1 Chirona hameri | reverse complement strand
GCCTCGGGTCCAAAGGACCAGGCCATGACCTGCATGACCTGATACTCGGTACGCCACTGCATGATGCAATGCATGAAATATGAATCCAATCCATTACGGACTCACATAGGCTATGGCATGAATCATGCGTATTTACTGATCTAATTGTGGTTAGTGTGAAACAGTCCAGTGTATAGATGGCAGCACATAACACATGAGAAGCTAAGATGATGACAAGTCATGGTGACAGATGGCAGCACCTGCTGATCTAACAGGAAGTTAACTGACAACAAATTGATAGGTGTTCAGCCGCGCCACCAAAACACACAAGCTCAGACACCGACGCCTTTATTGATCAGCAGTCAGTATAGATGTCAGAAAAAGTGCCTTGAAAATTCCACAATTTGCTTTACTTCGGTGAAAACTTAATGATGATCTCATTCAACACACAGGTCCATGGCGGCACTTGTCTTCAAGGCCTCGCTCATAGCTTCAACTGTATCTTACATTGGCCTTCCATCACAGTGTTGCTCCCAATATCCATATTTGTTCAGCTTTCATCCACTCTTAACTGCAGCTTGGCATGAACAGTCATTTTCCTACCAATTTCACTCACCAGCTGCAGACAACTGATACTGTTTGTTCCAGAAGAAGTCACTGTTCACTGGTCACATTAGCATTTGCAAGAGGCAGTTGAATATGCTATAATAAATGGCAAGCATTTAGCATACCTATACAATAGGCTTAATAAGTTTTGTGATGTGATTTTTGACATGACATCAACATTTTTGACATGAGTTGATGATTCTGGCTAAATATATTATGACTGGCTAAATCTATGAATAACTCATGATTGGAATCAAATCTTGAGGCACAAGCTGACTGAAATGAGATGTCTGCATTTTCAACTTTGACAACCACAGTTTACAAAAGTAATGGATAGGTTTAGGAATGTTGGTCATCATGCACCTATCATGATGCATGGTGACCAAAATTTGGGAAGGTGAAGTGGGGAAGATTGCAGCGTCAGCACATCTTGCCACAGTATCTGCTGTAATGCCCAATGTGCGACGGTCGTTAGTATTGCATTAGTAATCATATTGGTATTAATTCGCATTGGTAATGCCAGAGAAATAAAACTAACCCCAGGCTTGGCTTGCATTAGCATTTCCTGAGTATTGACGTTGGTAAGGGTTAGTTACGCCTTAGTTTGCATGAGTTTTACCAGGGCGGGCTTAGCATTACATGATTATTACCTTAGTAAGGGTTAGTTTTGCTAGTAAGGGCCTGAGTGTTACTGTCGTGAGTTATGACAACTCTCGTAAATACTCAGGCAAAACTCATCCTTGCGTGAGTTTCGCCTTGCATGAGAAATACTAAATAAATGTGAGTTTTGCTGTTGTGAGTTTTGACAACTCAGGCAAGGCATGAAATGTAAGCATTTTTTTCCAGTGTACATGTGGTAATAGTTCAGTAATTCACCTCCCGAGTTTGTGGTGTTCTTGAGGTCTATAATAGAAGAAGAGAGTATTATTATGACGGACAGAAAAGTGTGCCAGTAATACCAAAGCTATGCCGTCACCAAAAAATACATTTATCAGCGACATTTTGACATCACAACAACATTTCCATATTTTTCCAACAAAGCTGTTATTATTAAAATCATCACACCAGCTTCTAATATTGCCGCCAGGCTCAGTAAATATGCCAGCAAGGCAATCAAGACAACTTTCAAGGCCATCGGAGCACTAAAACAACGCCACAATTCCTTGCGTGACAGAAAATAAAGGTCCTGAAATATTATTTGACATAAGCTACGCCCTTTTATGTTAGGTTAACCAAATGGACCAAATTTGACATGGCCCCGTCAAATTGGGTCCCCATCGTAAACCAAATGGACCAAATCTGACCCGCAATACCTCTTTCAAAGACCTGTAATTCCTTACCTATACATGCTACGTGACTTTCGCCTCTATGCATGTTATAAATAAAAGATGTATCTTAGTCAAACCTAGGTTTAAAGTAGTCAAACCTAGCTATAAAGTTGAAAAAATATTGTCAAAGTTGAGAAAAAACAGACTTTTGGGGTAGATTTGGTCCATTTGGTTTACAAGTTTTCGTAAACCTAATGGACCAAATCTACCCTAAGTGATGTAATCGTTATTTATAGCGGAACTATATAAATTATCTTGAATATAACTAGCACATGTATTTAACTTCTTGTTAGGTGTTCTTGTTGTCCAAAACTAACCTAGGTTTGATCTATATTTTTATTTTTATTAAAATTAATAAAAAAATAATAAAAAATATTCTCGTTATTTGTTGATAAAACATGAAAAAAAACAGCAGCATTACCTACCTTACGGAGTGTACGTTTTACCATCTTAAATTAACCTAGATTAGACTTGAATAAAGGACACAAAACGTGTTTAAGTTTGGGTTACTATAACGTCATACAAAAAAGTTATAAAAAATTGTAAACTGCCTATTTGCAATTCTAAGCACGAGTACACATCGCTCTCAAAAATTAACCTAGGTTTGAAAAATAGTAACGACCCTAGGTGTCCTAAATATTAAGGCATTAAAAAAAATCAATAAGGATAATATAAGTTAGTTTAAAAAATGTGTTTCTTTTTCCAACAGTCCGAAATCTCATTCATCTAAAACTGGTAACAGTTTGGTTCTATAAATTTTAGTTTTTTGAGTGAAAATCGAAAATCCAAAAAAAATCGAAAATTTTGAATTTGAACTTTAAGTTAAGCAATTAAAAATTTAAGTTCATCATTTAGAGTAGGTTAATCAATTGCCTATTCAAAACTGAAATCGGTTTGGTTTTATTCGTTTTGGTGTTTAAGTTATAGGCATTCCCGTCTACCATTGCATTATTTGCAGGACTTAGGAGAGAAAAAATTGAAGAAGAAAAAATGTTTTTTTTTCCTTATTTATTATATCAAAATTGCCTTCGTTAACATTTAAACATAAAGAAAACGAAGCCATTTAAAAATTTAAAAAATTTAAAAAAATCGAAAAAGAAGTATCACTTTTTACCAAAAAACGATTTCTTTCCAAAAGCGAGGATTCATTTTATACATTTCCATATTACTTAAGTACACACGAATATGAAAAAGGTAACAATTTCTGAAAATACTTAATACTTCTGAAGTCATTGTTAAAAAACTTAAAAAATTGACAAAAAAAGTATATCAAGTGATAAAAAGTCGAAAAAAACGATTTAAGGGTCTCCTTTTTTGTAAAATGATGTCTTCATTCTTGTTCACCCTAACTGTTTAAAAATAAATATTTAATTGTTTACACCAGGTGGCAGCACTTAACGTTTTACTATAAAAAAATTGAAACAAATTTTTCTATCACATTTTTTGAGAAAAAAAACAAAAAAGCAGTTCATAGGAAATTGATTGGGCTATCAATTAACTTAAATAAACTTTTCGCTCAGACAAAATTTCACCTAAAAAAATGTAAATAAAAAATTTCTTAAATTTTTTGCTTAAAGTTAAGTAATTTTTTTAAAAATGTATTTATTCCTTTGCAAGTCCTGGATCTTGTTCATCTAAAACTGGTAACTGTTTGGCTTTATACATTTTATTTAAGTGACAAGCATTCAAACTTAATTTGTTATTGTACTTAAAGTTAAGCAATTAAAAAATTAAGTACATCATATATCGTAGGCTTAACTATTGGCTATCAAAAACTGAAACCGGTTTTGTTTTATTTCATTCTGTTTTTAAGTTATAGTTATTGCCATCTACCATTAAGTTGTTCTCACTTTAAAAAAAAGTATGCTTAAAGTTAAGTCTTTTTAAAATAATTTGCTTTTTTATTTGATAGTCCTTTATCACATTCATCTAATACTTGTAACCGTTTGGCTCTATACATTTTATTTAAGTGAAAAGCATTCAAACTTAATTTTCAATTGTACTTAAAGTTAAGCAATTAAAAAATTAAGTACATTATATAACGTAGGCCCAACTATTGGCTATCTAAAACCGAAATCGGTTTGGTTCTATATATTTTGGTTTTTAAGTTATAGGCATTTCCGTCTACCATAACATTGTTCCGAGGACTTGGAGCTATTTTTGTGGAAGTAAAAAAAATGTTTTTTTCCTTGTTTATTATTACAAAATTACCTTCGGTTACCCCTAGCAATATAGAAAACCAAGCTACTTTTTCAAAATAAAATTTTCAAATTTTCAAAAAAAGGTATCTCTTTTTACGAAAAACAGATTTCTTTCCAAAAGCGAGCATTAAGAAAATACATATTCACATCCGTTATATCATGACAAACAAGATTCTGTTTACCATTTCTTTAAATACTTAATATTTCTCAAGTTATTGTCAAAAAACAGATAAAATTGACATTAGAAAAATCTCGATTTTTTTTCTTCGAAAAAGAAATATTAAAGGGTCTCGTTACTTGTAAAATGATGCCCCATTCATGCTGGTTCCAAATATAATTTTGTTTTTAAGATTCTTCAAATATTGAACAAAATATGAGTATAAACGTTGAAGAAAATCATGAAATTGGGCGAAAAATTTATCAAAACGCGAAACTCATTAACTCAAAAAGTAAGACCGGAAGAGGCAAATAAAAACATAGATTCTGGTTCCGCTCGCCTAGTTCTACAACATCCATCTGTCGGAACTCAAAAAAACTTTCCGAAAAAAAGTTATTGATATATATTTTTGGTGATGGATAACTTAAAAAATAAAACAACATATTTCGAATCCGAAAAGAAATTCAGCATGCTCATAGTATTTTACATTTTAATCATATTCTTAATTTTGAAAAAATGCATAACTTTTTTTTTGGTGAAAATTCAAAATATTCATCAATTTGATAATTAAGTACCCCATATCTTCAAAACCTCTATACTGATTTTTGATTTATTTGTTCGTTAACATTTGGCGTAAGACGGTCTTTCTTATCCTTGAACACATTTTTCTAAAAAAATGCATATTCAAAAACCTAAAATTTAAAAACATCATTTTTTACACTTTTTCACATTTTTAACTTCAAAAATATGGTTTTGATTAAAATTCAGAACTGCCAAAAGATGTGGTTCGTTACGCCGCACCTTTATTTGCTGTTTGATTATAAAAAAGTTCCAAAACAAAAAAGTTACGTTCCAAAAACTTGTGCAAAAACATGTTTTTCTAAGTAGCCCAAAAGCTAAAAAAAAATTGTGAAGGATTTCCGCACCTTATATACAAAGCCCCATTAATGCTTAACACAAATATATGCTTTGTTTAAATATTTGATCAATAATAAGCAAATTGCGAGCAGAACAAGGACACTAAAATCCCTAAAAAAAAAACATATCAAAACGTAAAATGTGTGTAACTTTTTTAAAAACTATGTTTGATTAAAAACGTCAACGGATTCGTGTTCTACTCCACAAGAGCGATCGGAAACTGTTCTCCGAACGTCAAAAATGTTGTTAGATTGGGAGTTATCGAAGAATCCATTTTCGGGGGTCAGATTTGGTCCATTTGGTTAACTCGAGGCGTGTCAAATTTGGTCCCTTAGGTTAATTTTCAAACGGAAACTTTAATAACTTCTTAAGTTTTAATGGATTTCAAAACTATTAAGTGCACTGGGCTTACAGTCAAATTCCCTTCCTTTTTTCGAAAACCAGAAAAGATATAGTTATGAATAAAGAGTTTAGACTTTTGTTGAAGTAGGAAAGTACAGTTGGGGTAGGATCATGGTGTCTTATAGGACACTTACGAATAAGTCAACTATTTCTTAAACCTTACTTCTGATCTTATAACAAAAGTAAGGTCTCTTAATTTGGATCAAACCTAGCTCGCAACTTACCCCGTAGCTTTTTCAGGGATCAAACCTAGTTATTTTCTAGGGTAGACTGCGATATGTGCCAGAAAGTTCCTAACACCCAACATGCCCCGACATTTTGGGTCATAAAAGCTTAAATTGAAATACTTTCGTTATTTTCCCAATTAGGAATACACCAAAAAGTGTTCAGGCAAGGCGTCCCTGATTGGGTAAAATATTATACAATTAATATTTAAAGAATTACAGCCTTCCAAACAGGGGACCAAATTTGACATAAAACGTGTCAAATTTGGTCCCCAAAAGGGTAGATTTGGTCCATTTGGTTTAGAAACGCAAATACCGTAACTTACGAACAATTCGGTGCTTTGACGTAAATGAAGCGGCGTAGTTTCAATGGCGTAGCTTACGCCGGTTTTTTTCTTTATGAAACGGAATTGGCGTAGGCTACGCCAAAATCGGCGTCAACTACGTAGGTTCGTAGGTTACGCCGCTTTATGAAACGAGGCCCTGGTCGTTCTTTTCCCACTCAACTTTAAACTTAATACATGAATGAAGATTATTGAGCCGAGTGAAAAAGCTGTCAAAGTCGCTATCTTCCGCTTGTCGTATTTTCATCTGACGATCACACCAGTCGATCTGATCAGAGTGGTCTTAGATGACAATGTGTTTGCAGCCAACGATAGGTTGTATAGGCAGAAGGCGGGTTTAACGATGGGAAATCCTCTCACCAAATAGGTGAATAGGTGAATAGGTGATTAGGATGGCCAATCTTCTCATGGAATATTTTGAAAGCAAGCTGCTTAAGGATATAGCGCCGCCCAGCTTGGTTTGGCTTAGGTACGTAGATTATGTGTTTTCTATTTGACCGGGAGATAGCGACTTTGACAGCTTTCTCACTCGGCTCAATAATCTTCATTCATGTATTAAGTTTAAAGTTGAGTGGGAAAAGAACGACCAGATTCCATTTTTGGATGTTTTGGTTCACAAAGGGCCATCAGGGGTTCGCTTCTCATTCTACAGAAAACCGACTAACTCAAACGCCTACATTCATTATTACTCTTTTCATGACAAGCGTACCAAAAAGGCAGTGATATTGGGGCTATTCCTGAGAGCATATAGGATCTGCAACTCAGACACACTCGGGGAAGAAATTATAAATATTCAAAGAATATTTGCAGAGCTACGATATCCTGAATGGTTTATCCATGACGCTCATATGTCGGCTATAACTTTTCACGAAAAATATGGAAAAAGAGAAGCACCCATGAAATGCTTAGTTTTACCGTATAACGAAGGTTTAACGGGCTTCAAAAAAGTGGAGGGTGTGGGGGTGGCATTCACGTACCCGAATACGATATCGAAAACCTTGATAAAAAACAAACCCAAAAGTGAAAAAACACTGGTGTTTATACGATTCCATGTAAGGTGTGCCAGAGATACATCAAACACATCGTGCATTGCTGTCTGTGCAGGCTTCATCACAGCACGAAATTGATAGCAAACGGGAACTGATTGGGACTTATATAACATATAAATAAATGGAATGGAAAATAGCCAAATTATTTTGCGGCCAGTTCAGCGAAGTATCGAACGCATCTTATAGTGCGTGTAAGCTTTACATTGGTCCAGGCGTAGTGCGTGTAAGCTTTACATTGGTCCAGGCGTACATACATTGGACATCAACAGATGTGCACGGGTCACAGGTGCAATACCGTAACATTGGTCCAGGCGTACATACATTGGACATCAACAGATGTGCACGGGTCACAGGTGCAATACCGTAACATTGGTCCAGGCGTACATACATTGGACATCAACAGATGTGCACGGGTCACACGGGTCACAGGTGCAATACCGTAACATTGCCAGCGCAGTACGGCACAGGAACACCGCAACTCTGCACTGCACTGCACTGCACTGCACTGCACGCTCGAACGAACAAGGACCGGTGCACCTGACGCGCCGCCGCCAATGGGCAGGACCGGCACTGCCACACAGCAACCGCCACGACTGTGTAAACGTGTACCGAGCACTACACCAAGGCGATTCACCATCCACAGTGCGTTCACTTTTTATAACACGAGAGGACACCTGCGTAGTACCCGAGCCTCCGCGAACGGTGTCGGCTCACTACACCTCCCGCGCGTCCGGCTGACCGCCACCCAGCGGCAATTCCCCTACCGCGCGGCCGCCGCCTGGAACATGCTGCCCCAAACGGCCACCCACGCCCCCTCGCGCCGTGCCTTCTTGTCAATTTTAAAACCCTGATCTCTGTGACTGCGTTCTTTCTAACTTAAAGTGTATCCATATGCTTGTGAAACGTGAATCGCGTATGTTGTAAAAAAAAGTTGTTAATAATTGATCATTTGTGCTAATTATATATTTTCTTAATAAAAAGAAAAGCCAAAATATTATTTAGATAACCTTTGCAACTAGCCTACTAGCCTAACTTTTGATTAAATTAATATGCCATTGGTACGGATGATCATTTTGAACAACTTTTTCACATTGAACAAGTTGCTAAACTTTCTCCAACTCATATCAAACTTATCGCGTATGTTGTACCTTCCTTGTACACATTGACTGGGTGCAGAATAGCCACTGCGTGGACGCTCCCTTAATACACGAACTTGAACATAATTCCGGTCGGTGTTACGTCAGGCCAAACAGACGGACGGCGGACACCTCCTCACCACCGCCACCGGGACTATATCCCGTCTTCCAGCCCGGAGAGCAGGGGCACACCTCCGCCGGAGAGCAGGCAACTCCCGTTATAACGGGCGTCCCTCGGGTCCACGCCGGGCCGGCACCCACTCAGACGCCGAGCCGGTGATCCGCCAGCGCAGCGGCACAGAGCAAGGGTCGGGGTCGCTGCCTACCTGCCAACTCTCAGCCACTATTTCCCCACAGCGTTACCGGCGGCAGTAGCCAAAGATTGGCCAGACAGCACAGATAACAAGCAGGGCATGAGGTGCGGCCGCGGGTCGCTGTGAAGGTAGTGTTGACGTGCCGACAAGAAATAAGAGGAACAACAGGAATACAGGATAGGAAGTGGATTATGCATAATAGCAATCGAAGATGAATGACAAGATTACCTTAAATTGAGATTGCGCCAAAAATGCTAAGATACAAACCGGTGTTAAAAAAGTCGCCACATGGGCTTGATGACCATTCAGGCAGCATGCCAAACATTGCAGGACAAGTTAATCCGATTTAAAGACAAAAAAACGGCGTTTTAAAGACAAGTTAACCCACAGCCGATCCGGTGTTCATAATCCAGTTTTCGAAATCCGATGTCTGAAATCTAGTCCAGACAGGGCTGCATCACTCAGCTTTCAGTCGAAATGAAGAACGGAATCTGAGGAGCGCCGTTTATCCTGAGCAAGTCTGAAGAGAAATTGACCGTTCCCTTCCGCCGGCCCCCGCCGGCCCCCGCCGGCCCGCGCCGGCCCGCGCCGGCCCACGCCGACCGTCCAATATAGCGCGCTCGCAAATAGCGAACCATTGGCTCCATGTGTCTCCCGAACGACAAGACATCCTCGATATTGGGCGACCATGGCAACGCCCAGGGCTCGCCACTAACAGTCGGGACAGGGAGCGACACTCGACAGCCTCCAGCGGCTAAAATGAACCGGGACTCGACAAAGAAGCTCAAACGCGAGGTTTCAGAAGACTGAGCTAAATGGCGTCCCGACTGCACTCAGTAAACCATCCCGACTACACTCAGTAAACCATCCCGATTCGTTCAGTAACTCATCCCGACTGTACTCCGTAAACCATCCCGACTACACTCAGTAAACCATCCCGATTACACTCAGTAAACCATCCCGACCACACTCAGTAAACCATCCCGATTCATTCAGTAACTCATCACGACTACACTCAGTAAACCATCCCGATTCATTCAGTAACTCATCCGGACTGTACTCCGTAAACCATCCCGACTACTCAGTAAACCATCCCGATTCATTCAGTAACTCATCCCGACTGTACTCCGTAAACCATCCCGACTACACTCAGTAAACCATCCCGACTACACTCAGTAAACCATCCCGATGCATTCAGTAACTCATCCCGACTGTACTCCGTAAAGCAACCCGACTACACTCAGTAAACCATCACCACTGCACTCAGTAAACCATCCCGACTACACTCAGTAAACCATCCCGACTGTACTCAGTAAACCATCCCGACTGCACTCAGTAACTCATCCCGACTACACTCAGTAAACCATCCCGACTGCACTCAGTAAACCATTCCGACTGTACTAAGTAAACCATCACAACTGCACTCAGTAAGCCATCCCGACTGTACTCAGTAAACTATCACCACTGCACTCAGTAAACCATCCTGATCGCACTCAGTAACCATCCCGACTACATTCAGTAAACCATCACTACTGCACTCAGTAAACCATCCCGACTACACTCAGTAAACCATCCCGACTGTACTCAGTAAACCATCCCGACTACATTCAGTAAACCATCACTACTGCACTCAGTAAACCATCCCGACTACACTCAGTAAACCATCCCGACTGTACTCAGTAAACCATCCCGACTGTACTCAGTAAACCATCCCGACTGCACTCAGTAACTCATCCCGACTGCACTCAGTAACTCATCCCGACTACACTCCGTAAACCATCACCACTGTACTCAGTAAACCATCCCAACTACACTCGGTAAACCATCCCGACTGTACTCAGCAAACCATCCCGACTGCACTCAGTAACTCATCCCGACTACAGTCAGTAAACCATCCTGACTGTACTCAGTAAACCATCACCACTGCACTCAGTAAACCATCCCGACTGCACTCAGTAAACCATCCCGACTGCACTCAGTAAACCATCCCTACTACACTCAGTAAGCCATCCCGACTGTACTCAGTAAACCATCCCGACTGTACTCAATAAAACACGTCCCAGCCGCACTCTGTAAACCTTAACCCGCGCGGCGCTGGGGTCTCCATCCGAACGTGCGGTGCTGGGAGGGGGTAAATTTTACCCCCCCCCCCTCGTATCTTCCGAACCAATAACCGCAGCGAGACGCGCAAGGCGGCGATCAAAAGCTCTCAGTGAGAAGAATCTAACGCATGCCCGAAATTATTAACATAAGGTCACATGTCAGGTCACGGTCAGGTCAAGTGTCAAAATTTAAGTATTTGGGTTTTTGGGCTATACTTTCCATCCAAAGCCTTGTATTGCAACCATTATCTCACAAAGTGCTCCCAAATGTATAATGCATCTCCCGCATAAGTAAAAGTGAAATTTTAAGCAAAGGTCAAGGTCAAAGTCAGGTCACAAAAGGGCAAAGGTCTACGAAAGCCATGCGACACATGTTGTATGGGTTATTTTACACGTATAATTCGATATAAGCAGCCATTTTCACAGCCTGACACCATATAATCGCCCTCAGGTCAAGGTCAGGTCACAAATAAGGTCAAAATTTGCAATTGATTAATCTAAATAAACATTGCATGTTTCTAGACTAGTTTTGTCTTCGAAATACAGTGGTGGCATTTATTTGTCTGTATCTGGTCAGTAAAAGCCAAAAAAACACAATTTAAAAAATGACGTCATGAGTTACTTATTCTTAGAGAGCCATAAGTCAGTCAAAAATAAAGAAATTGCTTTGAAATTTGGTATGAACATTGTTCATACTCGGCTCTCTAATATGTCTTCCGGTTTTTTGAAAAATTTTCAAACAAAACTTTTGTGGAAATTCTTCCCCAAAAATAAGTTTTTTGCATTTTTGGGGGTTAAAAACCAAGAATTTTGCAAATCTGAGATAGCCATGTTAAAGACAATGTTATTTCCTTTCTTTTGACGCCTTTTATTTGCGATTTGCATCAACACGCTATTTTCTACGATTTTGCAAACATTTAACGTTTTTTTCACCAAAAATGACATGACATGACGTCACTAAAACGTCATTATCTCCTCAAAATTTTCACGAATTTCAACAAAATTATAACACAAGATGTAGAATTGATGCACCATGAGGTGTCGCAAGTTTCACTTCGATATCTGTCATAGTTTTCAAGTTATGGAGAAAATCCGGGAGGGGGGGTAAAATTTACCCCCCAGCGCCGCGCGGGTTAATGTAATGTATGTCTCACAGACCACCCAACACCGGTGGCACACACATACAGACAGCTAATACAATTATCCGGAAGGAAACTGATTTATTTACAGTATACAGCACAGTACTGTTCAACCAGCTGAGCCGGACGAATTGCACACGGTATGACAGCGTCTGCTGGCACCACCTGTGCCGGCACAGACAGACAGACAGGAACGCCGTGGCTGATCCGTCGCAATGCAGTGTTCCCGCCGGCGGCACAGGTGTCACTGTCGCATCACATAATACATCCATCCCAGCCGGAGGGAGGAAAATCCTGGCACATAATGCATTCATCCCAGCCGTAGGGAGGAAAATCCTGTCACATAATGCATACATGACAGCCGGAGGGAGAGAAAAAACTTGCGAAGGGCAAAAACAGTAATGAAATAATATAATCGGTGCTAACATGCCGGGAAGCTGCCCAGCAGACAGCATGATAGCACAGCTAACATGTGGTCCGGGGCCGGGAAGCTGCCCAACAGACAGCATGATAGCACAGTACGTCGGTCGTGTCACTTCCCTGTGGTGTAGCCGAGGCTCACAGTCTCCGATCGAGCAGTGTGCCACAGAAACAGTCCGAAGTCAGAGGTGTCAGGTCATATCCGCTGCACCTTCCTCGGAGCAAGCCCTCCCTTCGGCATAACACACTAGAAGCAACCAAATATAAGCCAAACATGCAATCAATGTAATTTGCTAAGCACCTAAAAACAATTCCAAAGTACAAAATGAGACTTTTTTAGGGAAGGTTTCAAACACAGCTTCCAAGACTTGTCCACAGTTATTTCAGGGAAGGTTTCAGACACAAGAGTTCAAACCAAGCCCGCAGCCCACTGACAGCACGCAATCCCGGCTCGATTTGAAGCGGATCATTAGCTTACCTCAGCGGCAGAAATGACATTAGCTTGCATCAGCCTGGGACCGACTGACTTTGCAGCTGGACGCTCCGCTGGCTCCGCTGGCCCACGGATGAGCTCCGACTGGTCACCCGGCCGGCCGGTCAGACATAGGAACAATGCAGCTCACCGGACGCGCGCCGGCTACCCCGTGACTAATGCGAACTTTTCTGTGACGCATGTGTGCAGTGAAGCGCAGTCATCGAGGGGGGGTCGTCACCGGGGGAGGGAGAGGGAGGCAGTTACCGGGGGAGAAAAATGGGGCGTGTCCGCAAAGCCTTCTGCGGGGCTATTACAGAGTAAATCAGCACTGTGTGGGCATTCAAACACACATCGACCAGAGGTTAGTTAATACCAGTTGAAACGCATACGGTAAAACACACACTTCTACTAATGCTGTACAGGCAGGCTGGCGTTCACGGCCGGCTATAGCCTCTGCTATCTACAGCGGCAGCCACCCCGGCTGAGCTGCGGCCGACGCCCCGTGCAAACTGGTGCTGTGATAACGGGACCGGCCCGCCGGCCGGCTCGTCCGCGGCGGTGGAGGCGGCCGAGGGCCCATCGAGCCACCATCCCGCCGCCGACCGTCTGTCCGGCCAGACGAGCTGCCGGCCGGCCGGCCGGGCCAGTGGCAGCCTAGAGGTGCTGCTGTGGTACTGCCGCCACGCGACTCGTGATGTGACGTGACGTGACGCTGTCCGCCATCCCGTCACGGTACGGAGACAGCCACACGGCCGGCTCCCGGGCACCGTGGAGGAAGGGGGGACGGAAGGGGTCCAACTTCGGATACAACTTCCGTGGAGGGTGGACGGATGGAGGAGGGGGGGAAATGGCGGGGCCCCACTTCCGTAAAGAGGGGAAGGGTGCATAATTAATTTCCGTGGAGGTAGACGGTAGCGATTAGGGACAAAATGTTACATGTGCTATAAGCAATAGCACGCCCCGCCCCGCCAACGGAAGCGCCAGGGTTGAATTAGTTACAGAAGACGCCCCGCAGACAAGATAGTCAGCGGACCTGACGGGATTGACTGATAGCCGAGGAGCAGACAGAACCGCAGAGCGAACCAGACCGAACACCATCCAGACAGAACTGCAGAGCGAACCAGACCGCACACCGTCCAGACAGAACCGCAGTGCGAACCAGACCGAACACCATCCAGACAGAACTGCAGAGCGAACCAGACCGCACACCGTCCAGACAGAACTGCAGAGCGAACCAGACCGCACACCGTCCAGACAGAACTGCAGAGCGAACCAGACCGCACACCGTCCAGACAGAACTGCAGAGCGAACCAGACCGCACACCGTCCAGACAGAACTGCAGAGCGAACCAGACCGCACACCGTCCAGACAGAACTGCAGAGCGAACCAGACCGCACACCGTCCAGACAGAACTGCAGAGCGAACCAGACCGAACACCGTCCAGACAGAACTGCAGAGCGAACCAGACCGCACACCGTCCAGACAGAACTGCAGAGCGAACCAGACCGAACACCGTCCAGACAGAACTGCAGAGCGAACCAGACCGCACACCGTCCAGACAGAACTGCAGAGCGAACCAGACCGAACACCGTCCAGACAGAACTGCAGAGCGAACTAGACCGCACACCGTCCAAACAGAACTGCAGAGCGAACCAGACCGCACACCGTCCAGACAGAACTGCAGAGCGAACCAGACCGCACACCGTCCAGACAGAACTGCAGAGCGAACCAGACCGCACACCGTCCAGACAGAACTGCAGAGCGAACCAGACCACACACCGTCCAGACAGAACTGCAGAGCGAACTAGACCGCACACCGTCCCGACAGAACTGCAGAGCGAACAAGACCGCACACCGTCCAGACAGAACTGCAGAGCGAACCAGACCGAACACCGTCCAGATAGAACTGCAGAGCGAACCAGACCGCACACCGTCCAGACAGAACTGCAGAGCGAACCAGACCGCACACCGTCCAGACAGAACTGCAGAGCGAACCAGACCGCACACCGTCCAGACAGAACTGCAGAGCGAACCAGACCGCACACCGTCCAGACAGAACTGCAGAGCGAACCAGACCGCACACCGTCCAGACAGAACTGCAGAGCGAACCAGGCCGAACACCGTCCAGACAGAACTGCAGAGCGAACCAGACCGCACACCGTCCAGACAGAACTGCAGAGCGAACCAGACCGCACACCGTCCAGTCCAGACGCCGGCCGAAAACCACAGCGCCAAGACAGCCTGTCGGTGAGCTTTGCCGACAATAACGGCAACCTATACTAGTTTAACTTCACAGGTAGACCAGGGACCAAAAAGGAATTGAACTCTTGCACCCTGAAAACGATATTCTGATTGAAAAACTACGGTTCCCAACAGGGTCAGGAATATGATAAATGTGCTCAGTTCATGTATGCCCGCAAAGGTCAGCATGCCTTAGGTGACAAATATGCAATAAAGCACGCTACTGAGCTTCCGTGACGTCCCGTAGCGTGCACACTGCAATGCATACTGATGACTAGCTACGTTGGGTGAGGCTCTGAGCCAGTGGCGTCGCCACGGTTTCAAAACTTGTACGGACACATCATCCCATCGAACCATTCGAGCGGAAGAGGGGGGGGGGGGGCGGGGGGGACGTGATCTTTTGCAGGGGTGTCAATACAGTGTAAGGAAACCAGTCGCTTTCATGATGGGATTGTTAGCGCTGAGATAGTTTTGAAGGCCATGTCGAGAAATCACTGTCTGCATACTCTGGTTGTAAGGACTTTCCTGCTGAATATAATTGATGTTTTGTCCTGTCATTCAGCGTTGTGTAAAAAAAACGTAGTGTTGTGTCGAGAAGCGTCATATGTAAGCATGGGATAAAAACAGCGTTACTGGACCAGCGAACGAACCCTTCGCCATTGACAATGCTATCCTAGTTGTCAGCAATGATGAGATGATCATTACATTTGTTTTTGTACTTACTAATTTTATAAGTAATTATCTTAACCAAGTTCTGAGCTTTTTACAGTTCACTTTTTACACTTTTTACAGCTTCTTCTTTCGAAACACACAATAGGTGTGGACCAAGCACCATATCCTCCTGCGACCAAGCAGCCTAACAGCCTAGCAGCCTAACGCAGCCTAGCAGCCTAACGCAGCCTAACAGCCTAGCAGCCTAACGCAGCCTAACGCAGCCTAACGCTTTCGAAATAAAAACAATGTTGTTGGGGTATATCTAGATAATTTAGCCAAACCAATGCCATATCCAACATTTCCAGGTACGAATACCCTGGTTGGCACATCGCAGTGATTTGTCAAAGTGACTAGTTTCCTTTTAAAGGGTCTAGTTTTTAAGTCTAGTAAACTAGTTTCCTTTCCTTTTTCCTTTTATATTAATCTTTTGATTTATGTTTATGCATTGTCTAATGCCACCCCCTGAGTTCATTTGATGCTTGCAAAAATTGCGAATTATTTTGGCTCATCATACGCTTGATATTTCGCTGAAACAACTTATTGCGATTGCTTTTAAATTTAATAAAATTGTATTTTCAAATTATCGGATATTTTCACCATATTTGAGATAACATTATTTTTCCACCATCCAAGTGCCATAAGGTAATGCAGAAAAAGACATAAAAAGTTGATTATCCATGGGCGGATCCAGAGGGGCTAATGAGCCACCCCCCCCCCCCCCCCAACCGCCTGAAATCGGCGCAAAATTTACACATTTCCTGATAAAGAAGAAACCCTAAGAAACTTTTACAAAGGAAAGTTTGTTTTAAATCAGCTATCAATGTCTAAGCAAGCGAAATCCGATGAGTTTTCAGAATTGTGTGAGACTTTTTGGGATTTGTCCCCAACAACTTTCGGAAGGTGGTTACGCCTATGTCGATTAGGTGTCCTTAAATTTTATATAAGGTCAATAGTTTAGGCTCCAGAGGTAACTCCCGCGGCGTGGCGCATGCGGCGGGGAGGTGTGCGGCTGACGGGTGGCGGAATTGGCTCCGGAATGTATTATTATATGGACATCTCTGATGTTCGTAGAATAAACTGTGTATGCTCTTATGTATAATCGGTAAAGTGGGCAGCATCATGTGCGACAACGTGTGTGTGGGGTGGGTGTTGTGTGATTGTGTGAATACATGTCTCTCTCTCTCTCTCAACCAAAGGTCATACCGTAATTTTCTTCCAAAAAGTTGCTCGTGCATAACTATTTACCTAATATAGGGCAATAATTCACCATCGTGTTCGCCTCGTCAAGACGCTCCGAACCATACTTATGGTGACCGGATCGGGTCAAGTTCAAAATCCGACCTCAGGTCAAGGTCATTTGGTGACCCAGGTTGGTCATGTTGCATATGGGGAAACGCATCTCGACGAGATTAACACTGTGGTATCAGTCATACGTCTCTAGCTAGCATGCCTCTAGCTCTCCCGTTTGTTCCTTGCATTCCCTAAAATTTCAGGAGGCACATCCAAACGCCTCTCTTCCCCAGCACGGTGCGGGTTAATACACTGCTTGGATCCATGCAAAATAAAACGCGCGTGTATCAGCGTTGTCAAAGCCAGGAGGAAGCCAAATACAGTTCAGTAAAATTTCGGCCCGACCATTTATGGTACTGGACTAGTGATTAACATAAAGGTTTGTTTTGCTCTCTCACGTATTTCGCAATATCTCGGTAAACTACCGCCAATGTCGTCCCCAAACTTTCGGTACCCTCTTT
>JAXIVJ010018185.1:0-24029 GCA_036785665.1 Chirona hameri | reverse complement strand
AATATATATATATATATATATATATATATATATATATATATATATATATATATATATATATATATATATATATATATATATATATATATATATATATATATATATATATATATATATATATATATATATATATATATATATATATATATATATATATATATATATATATATATATATATATATATATATATATATATATATATATATATATATATATATATATATATATATATATATATATATATATATATATATATATATATATATATATATATATATATATATAAATTTTTTTCCCCGACGTTTTCCGGGAAATTAAGTACCTGGCGGCGTCTCCTCGGGCGATTGCTCTACATTTATATTTATAATCTAATTTTAGAGTATTCCTCCCAGTTTTCCATAAGGCCACAGCAATTATTATAATTTTAGAGAACTCCACTCAGGATGCCATAAGACATACCCCTTATGCCATAAGGGGTATGTCTATCGCATATGGGGTGAGGAAAAAGCGGGACAGAATTAGGCGCGAGAAGGCTTTCCTCTGGCAAATGCAAATCGTGGAAGGACTATTTGGGGAAGGAGAAATTTATCGTCAACGCCTTGATAGCCTACAAAAGGAACTCTCCCAATTGCGAAAGGTTAAACTTGCGGGCGCCGCCCAGAGAGCGTGTGCCCGTTGGGTACAAGAGGGAGAGTCGCCTACGCACTATTTTTGTGGCTTGGAAAAACGACAGGGCGCTGCAAAATATATTGTTTGCCTTAATGTTGAGGGCGAATTGGTTAGTGAGAATGACAAAGTGTTAGAATATATAGAAAGGTATTTTTGCAATTTGTGTTAATCACGGACATAGATAATGTGCTCAATTATCAGAGAGTGATCGGTATTAATTTCCCAAAATTAACCTCTGACGAATCCTGCTTGCTAGAAGGTTCCTTAACACTCAAGGATGCTAGAAGGTTTTGTAAAATGTTCTCGTCTGATGTCTGCCCCCCAACCGAGCCCTCGAGACTCGGGACTGGCCGGCACCACTGCCAGGCGGCGGAGGGAGGAGGCTGCCAGCCGAGCCCCCGCGGAGACTGAATTCGTGAGGAGGCGGCCGCATGGCTCGAGGCGGTCTGCTGAAGGGCGTGGCCACGCAGTCAGCGCAACAAGGGACTACATGACGGCTGTTTGAACCGCAACTCTGCCCTTGTTACGCGCCATGTGGGGAGCGGATGCTGAGCTTGGCTGGGCTGTAGAAGCAGTGTATAAAAGACGCCTCGTGCCATGCTTCAACACTCCAGTATTGACACCGGAATCCAGCAACCCACAATGAAGGTGAGAAACAGAGACAGGCATCGAGCGCTCTACCATATTATCGTACCTGGGTTGTAAGATACGCGTTATTTATTCACTCTCTGTTGTATATAATCTCAAGCTGTTTAGCCACTCTCACCAGCAATGTAGGTGTTGGAAGTTGAATTTACTGGGCATGAAGTTGAGAAACTGAAGTCCAAAGAAGATTGGATGTGATTACCAGTCAGAGCAAGGTCAAGGGGCATTATCGAGTCATCTAAACAATGTAACAAAATTATAGCGTCTCTTACCTTGCACAAACTGCTTCAGTTTACTTTAGGTAAAGTAGCATGCTTTTGTTGGTCAGGGTAAGGTCCTCGATCTGTTATCTAAAACGAAATATCAGCTGGTCAGTAATATTCAAACTCATATTTCAAATTTGCATATTTCATATTTAATCTGTATCTCATTTCTGCAGGTCTTTGTTGCTCTGCTGGCCCTGGTGGCCGTGGCCAACTCCTCTCTGGTGTACTCTGGCCTTCATCCGGGGGCCTACGGAGCCTACGGCGCCCGGCCTCTGACCTACGGCGCCCCGGCTCTGACCTACGGCGCCCCGGCTCTGAAATACGGCGTCCGGGCTCTGACCTACGCCGCCCCGGTGGCCTACAACGCCGCCCCCGCCGTGCACATCCAGCCCGAGGTCGTCACCTACTCGGCCAAGCCCGTCGCCTATGAGGTAACGCTTGCTGCCAAATGTCATATTGGAGGGCATCACGATAAAGTTGGTTATATATATATATATATATATATATATATATATATATATATATATATATATATATATATATATGCTTTCATTGCATCATGATGCTAATACATTTTAAACAAACATTTCATAGACGATTGGACACCGTTTTCAAACAGGTCAACATAGGTAACGTTGGCGCCCCGCAAGACTGAATCTTGTTAAACTCATGTAGGCATTGAGCGCCAAATCGCTGTGGATGTGCCGTTCGTGACTGATTTCCGTCTTGGTTCTGCAGGCCAACTACGCCCACCCCGGCTACGTGGCCATCACCCCGGGAGCGACGCACATCGCTCCTCTGCCTTACGCTGGAGCCAGCCACCACGTCAACCTGGCCAAGGCCCCGGGTACCAAGTAGTCACCTCATCACACTCGCCTGACATCACCGACCAACCGATGGACATCGAAACACTGCCGCCAGCCGATATGACGCTGTGTGTCATCAATATATGATTAAAAAGTCCACACGGTGTTTATCTGGAATGTTGAGGCTCAAATGCGAAGATATCTCCCAACACCTAATATAGGTCTAGATGGAAGAAGAAAAGTGTTAGCTTAGTTAACATTAAAATGCAGGGATTAACAAAATGTATTTATTTTGCTGACAATACATCAAACAAAACTAACATCAATGCGTTAACGCTTGCTTTGCCGAAAACATTTTTCAGAGTGCTTCCTAAAAAATGAGCCAGTTCGCTAAAATAATAGTCCTTTGAAGAACGAATTGCGTAGTTAAAAGGGCTGCTCCCGCATAGGAACCGAATATAGTTACCGAATAAAGAACCGAATATAGTTACCGAATAAAGAACCGTATATACTTACCGAATAAAGAACCGAATATAGTTACCGAATAAAGAACGGAATATTAAATTGTTAGAGGTGCTCACGAAAATCCGATAGTTATCATGCGAAGTATCGGAAATTTGTATTTGGATTCTATAGGTGTCCAAAATGATTATTTAAACGTCATTTTGCCGTGTTAACCTTAAGTATTGCGGGCAAAAAAAGGAATCGGATTGTAACAGAGCTGGAAATAAAGTTGACATTCAAAGACAATAAAGACGATACGATGTTGAAATCCAGCATTGTGACATTTAATAATTAAATTATGCGGTATTTCGTTATGTATGCATAATATATTATCATTAAATGTTAAAATATGAGATGCAAAACTCTCTAACTAAAGGATTCGACACGTATGCTACAGCAAATGACGTACCAAAGGAAAATGTCCATGAATAATGTGGTATATTTCACATTTTAGTGTAGGTGAATAACCGAAGGTTGGTAAGTCGAAGTTTTGCTGCATGACAACTACAACAGACAACTATAAATTATCAATGAAGCTTAGGGCCTGTAAGCGACGTTTGCGTTGCATGTTATGATGCGTGCGATGTTGACATGTTTATTTAGGTTGGGTTTTTATCTGATGATAGAGGACTGACCTGACCCGAGGTTGGGTCAGGTGGAGCCCAAAGATGGTGCTGCTATTGTTATCTCATGTTTCTATTTGTTTTGGGTGGCGACGACATTTGTAATGATATGAGAGCTTTGTATAGTTCAACATTTGCCTTATAACCTCAAGTCGGTATGCTGTGGGTTTGATTCGTCGAATGTTGTACTGATAACATTACGGGCGAGGCGTGGACATAGTAGCCGTTTTGTAGCATCTGTCCGGCCACGAGCTGTGTGGCCACGAGCTGTGTGCCTGTCTGTAATATGACTAGTTTAGGTTAGATGCTTTTCACCAAGTGTTCTTCGCCTATATTATGTGAATCGTTCGTTTAATAGGTGTCCCATTTTACTCAACTTGCATTAGGTGGGTTTCGGTTAGAAGCTTAGGCTACCAGTCGGGACCACGGACACGCTCGGGTTCAGCCAGTCATCCCGTCTGTATATAGTGTATACAACAGACCCGCGTCGTCGGTCGGCCAATGTTAGTGTTGGACAGCAGCAAAAAGTGGCGCAGTTATCCCTACTAACGATGACTGTGCACAATACCACAAGTGTCCTCACGTGATGTGCACGCGCTCTGTGATCACGTGATGTGCACGTGCTCGGTGAGTGACTGTGGGGGCGTAACGTAGCACACAAAGCGGCAGAACGTTCCAGAAGTACTGAACGATGACGCGCGAGTGCGGACTTTGTCTGAGTATAAATAGTCCTCACGGTGAACCAGGAGGGAGGTAAGCCAGTCGACGACCGGACCGAGTGAAGTGAACACCGCCCTCTCTGCTCCTCGACTACTAGACTCTGGCACTCTGACGCGCTGCCTCGACTACTAGACTCTGCCACTCTGACGCGCTGCCTCGACTACTGGACTCTGCCGCTCTGACACCGATCCTGACTCTCTGTTGGCGATCTGAACCGAGGTCTGCTAAGTGTCTGTGTCTACGTGCATCGCCTTCTCTGCCAATAATATCTCTGCCGTCTTCATTCGACTTTGATAGTTCGAAGGAAGAGCCGACGCACAACCAGACGGAAAACCGAGTCGTTACATTGGTGCCTTGTGACCCGGATATCTCTTCATCAGACTGTTGATGTCTGAAGAGCACCGCCAGGAGAGTCAGCCGATTACCATCAACATCCAGATACCAACGGAGCCGGGGAGAGGAGAAGAGGAACCGGACTCTGCGAGACCCAACTTGGGCCGATTCTATCACCAGACGCGCACCAACCCAAACGGTCAGTGTGCTTGCTGGAACGCCATCATCCCTGCTCTACACCTGCTCGCCAGCCCGTCTGCTGCATTCGAAAAAGTTTGTCCATACCATTGGAATTACTTTTCACGCCGCCAGCACGCCGAGGACCTACACAAGTGCAGCTGTCACTACGCTCCTGATAACAAGCGCTGCACTGACTGTGGTTATTGCCACGACTGTGGGTGTGATCTGATCACCACCTCAACCAGCAACTTCCACCGCTGTACCTGTGTCTACTGCCTGAGCCGGTGCTGCAAATTCGGCCAGACTAGCCGGGAGTACAGGGACGCACAAAGAAAACATCTGTTCTTCAGGGCTATCCAAGCCGAAAACCGTTGCCCCGTCGGAGCACCGCCCAGCCAGGTCGGTCACCCTGTGTGGTTCACAGCAAAGGAAATCGAGACATCACATACTCTCGAGGAGCCTCGAACACCGCGTCATCAGCTCAGCCGTCTCACTAGAGACACTGACACCTGCCGGGCCCCCCGAAACCACCGCTGGACAGACCCCGACTCATCAGCTCCAGGTGCCACCGAGCAGCCACGCCGTGATATAACCGGACTGGGGTACGTTAGAACACCTCAGACAACTAGACTCTACAAACACATCAGCCCGGCCGAAATCGCGGCCACTCTCAAACCGCTGCCTGCATCCATCATCTGCGCCGCCGAATCTACCGCAAGAACCAACCCAATACCGCTCGCTCTGCTGAGTGCTGTATCAAGCTGGCCGACAACCGTGATCAGCAACACTGCAGCAGCACAAGCACGGACCAGCAGCTCCGCGACAGCCCAGGCCCCCAACGCAGACGTGTGGTGAGAGGAACATCGCAGCAGCTACCGTGGGCTCGACAATCAGCAGGTAAGTGCCTCACACCCTCCCCTGTTGAAAATTTAGAACAAAGTAAAAACATGGAAGCCAGGGCAATGGTTGATCAGATGACACATTGTGTCAAAAGTCTCGGAAACAAGTTAGCTTTATCGCAAACTCTAACGCCCAACAAAAAGACGACTTTTGATGGATCCAATGCTGATGCTTTTTCAAAATGGATGCTGGACATGGACGATATTTATGCTGCTGTCGATGGCGACGAACAACAGACCTTGTGGGCTGCTTCCCAGCTTCTCAAGGGAACTGCTAATGACTACTTTCGTGACATCAAAAACGGACTGACCTCATGGCCCCAACTTAAAGATATGATGGTCACTCGCTATGCTCATTTAAACCCGGCCGCCCGCTCCAAACAGAAACTCAGACAAGCCTTACAGCACACTACCGAAACGGTAGCAGACTTTGCTGAAAGGATTCGCTCCCTCGGTAACCAGGCCTACTCTGACAGACTCGCAGAAAAAGAAGTAACTGAAATCATTACTACTGCTTTCATTAACGGACTCAGGAACAGACGTCTGCAAAGTAGCATTGCCAGGAAAATGCCGACAACCTTGACAGACGCCTACAACCATGCCATGACAGAACAACGTATCAATGAGCATATTGCCTTGTTCAATGACAATACCTCCGCCCCTGAACCCATGGATTGCAATGCAATCACAAAGATGACAGACAGCATGCAACAAAAACTGGACACAGTGACGGACAAACTAGCTGACATTTGCCAGGTATTGACGACTAGACAACAGCCGCCACAACCGCCATTTCAGGTTCAACCCCAAGTACAGCAGCAGTACCAGCAACAACAGCAGCCCCGTTCACATCCCCACCCACAGCAGTTCCAGCAGCAGCGACATCGGCCATCGCAGTACCATCAGCAGTACCAGCATTCCCCTCAGCAGCAGTACCAGCAGCAGAATCGTGTGCCCAATCAGCAGTATCAGAACCGGTTCGACAACCGTCCCCCGCCACGTCACCCTGTCCAAACTAGGCCACCGCTGGGAACTGATGGAAATGTTCCACAGGATTACCGCTGGACGACTGATAATCGTCCCATTTGCCATTTCTGCGGCATTCCCGGTCACATCCAGCGAGCATGTCGTAAGAAAGAAGCCGCAGCCAACGCTGCACCTCAGTCCCATCGCCAGGGAAACTAGAGGAGCCTCACCCAGGAGAGGATAAGACGCAGACCGCGTATATGCGAAGATTGTCCCTACATAGATATACACATTGGCACACATCCCTTCAGAACACTTCTCGACACAGGCGCGCAACTTTCCCTAGTTAGCGAAGAATTTGTGAAATTATGTGACCCACAATTGGTCAAACCAACTCAAAGCCCTACAAAAATTACCCTACGTTCTGCTACCGGTCATACACTCGAAGTGTCTGAAACGGTGAGAATTCGCATCACGCTAGGAAAAGTGCGAATGTATCATGATTTTGTAGTAGTGAAAGACTTCAAACATGATATGATTCTCGGAATTGACTTCTTGAAAGCTCGCAAAGCCATACTTGATTTTGAAAGTCAGACTCTCATTATCGGAAGCTCAGTGTACCCATTGAAAGAAAAACAAGGCGTCCAGACAAAGAAAGAAATAAATCTTGTGAGACTAGCGGAGGATGTAGACGTCCTCCCACGTTCGGACGTGCAGGTCAAATGCTTCATTTCCAAAAAGAAGCAAGCTGGTGAAAATTTTATAGTCTCACAACTACCCTCGTCACCATGTTTTGAGGACGAACCAGGCATTTTGATGCCAAATGCACTGGTCAAGCTTTCCAAAAACAAGCATATCCCTTGGGCTATTGTCAATGACACTGGCAGATTTATCCATTTCAAGAAAGGTCAAGTACTGGGAACCGCTACAAAGCACAAGGAAGATGATCAAAATCCGAATATCTCTTCTGTTACGGCAGAAGAACAGAAACAAAAAGAATTCAGTCCCTCAGACATCCTTTCCACTTTCAACTTAGATCACATTCCAGCAGACCAATGCGAAGCCTTGGTCAAACTTTTGGAAGCCAATCTAGACATTTTTGTGCAAAAAGATGATGAATTGACTTCTACAAATGTCACAGAAATGAGAATTAACACGCAAGACCACCCCCCGACCTATCAAGCCCCCAGACGGCCACCATTAGCCTATCGCCCCATTCTAGAAGAACAAGTACAAGACATGTTAAATGCTAACGTAATTAGACGTAGCAATTCACCTTGGATGTCTCCGGTACTTTTAGTACCAAAAAAAGATGGCTCTATGAGATTTTGTGTAGACTTTCGTAAAGTAAACGCCATTACAGTGCGTCCTGCAGCCAGCATACCGTCAGCAGAAGACATCTTTTACGCGTTAGGAAAATCAAGGTTTCGAACTAGTTTGGATATGAAGCAAGGTTTTTGGCAAATTCCAATCAAAGAAGAAGACAAAGAGAAGACTGCTTTTGGCACAGATGCAGGTGTATTCGAGTTCAACAAGATGGCTTTTGGCCTGGCCGGGTCACCAGCTGTCTTTCAAAATTGCATGAATGCAGTTTTGGGTGAAATCCGCCATTTTGCATATGACTTCGTACTACAGGAAGTACGTTCCAAATTTCAGCAAAATCGCAAAACCTCTCACAGCCCTCACACGCAAAAACGCTCGTTTCAAATGGACAGACGAAGCTCAAAGCGCGTTTGAATTTCTCAAAAGCGCTCTGCTTCAGGCTCCTATTTTAGCATTCCCCGACATTTCGAAACCCTTCAAGTTATATACCGACGCATCACAGTATGCAATGGGTGCAGTTCTAATGCAAGAACATGAAGGTCACAATCGTGTTATCCAGTATGTTTCACATCAGTTCTCAGAACAAAAGCAAAAATGGCCTACAATCGAGCGAGAAGCATTTGCTATTGTTTACAGTCTAGAGAAACTCAGATCTATCTTGATCGGCACAGATATCACTGTATATACTGATCACAAGCCTCTAAAACATCTGTTCACCAGTGAAATGAAAAACCCACGTATACAAAGATGGGCCATCATTCTTGGTGAATATGCATGCAAAATTGAGTACATTTCTGGTCCTAAAAATGTAGCTGCTGACATGTTGTCACGCTTACATAACACGCCTTATGCTGGAAATCTGAACGACAATGAACATTTAGACTGGCAAGGAGAAACCGCCGACATTAACGTAGTAGACAATGCTGTCAAAATGTCAATCGAATCAAATGAAGTAGAAAAGAAACCACTAGACTATCGTGACTTTGATGAAGAAGTACTTAGACAAGCTCAACTTGAGGATGATGAATTACAAACTATTATTTCGGAGCTACAGGCCAAAGAACCAAATCCCCAAGTATTGTCGAAATACTGTTTCGAAGATGATCTTCTATACCATGTTGAAAAAGGTACAAAAACAAGGCCACAAACTCGCATGCAACTTGTTATTCCGCCTGCCTATCAAAAGATTGTTCTTGAAGGTGCCCACGATGGTTACTTAGGAGGACATTTAGGCATAGAGAAAACAACTGACAAAATTCTTAAATCATACTATTGGCCGAACCTTCTAAAAGATATCATACAATATGTTCAGTCCTGCGAAACTTGCCAACGAAAGAAATTGAGCAAAGAACGACGACCGATGCAGGACATGCCGATGCCTAATGCACCCATGGAAATTGTAGGCATCGACACTTGTGGTCCGTTTCCCGTTTCTGAAGGAGGAAACAAATATGTTTGCACTATTGTAGATCATTTCAGCGGATGGCCAGAGGCCTATGCCATTCCTGATAAATCCGCCAATACTATAGCTCAGCTTATAATGGGTGAATTCATCCCACGCCATGGATGCCCGAGACTCATTATTAGCGATCAAGGAACGGAGTACTGCAATGCACTATTGGATATTGTGAACAAGGAATTGGGAATTTCAAGGATTCACACGTCCAGCTATCACCCTCAGTCTAACGGAAAAACAGAACGCTTTCATCGTTGTATGAATGAGATGATCCAAAAACAAATCAGTGAAGATCAAAACACGTGGGATCAGGTCTTACAACCATGTTTAGGCGCTTATCGCATGAGTAAGAATGAATCAACAAAATATGCTCCCTACTTTGTAATGTATGGACGTGATCCCGTGTTACCAGTAGACACGTTACTCCAGGCCCGCCTTCGCTACTCTGGGGAAGATTACGTGCCTGTCATGTTTGAACATCTACACAACGCTTACACGCACGTCGCCAACAACTTACAACAAACAAGGGAACACAACAAATCACTCATTCAGAAAACCGCTACTGCATCTGATTTCAAGCCTGGCGATTCAGTTTTCTATTTCGACCCTTCAGTACAACCAGGGAATTCTACTAAACTCACACTCTACTGGAAAAACTACTTCCGTATTGTTTCTAAATTGGGAATAGAAAATTATTGCATCAAAAACATGCATACAGGGAAAACAAAGATAGTGCACTCAGAAAATCTCCGTCATCGGGATCCGGATGACGTCTGGGACAGGGCGTATGACTCAGTTCGTCGACCTGTTCAGGTAAGTGTCAGGCCTGAAGATCAGCCCATCCGTCAACAACCGCTGCGAGCTACCAGGCTACCTTTCAGTGACCAAGTCTGGTACACATCTGGAGGACAGCAACAACCAGCTCAAACGCTGCAGCCGACGGATGACTACCCGCAGCCGTCATCACATTCCGAAGCACAGCAGACAGGTGTTTCCGGCGGAGGCGAGACCATTGGTACCGACTCCTGCAGTTCGATGGCTGGCTCTGGGGACTCAAGCGTGGGGGCAGTGCGTACCGCATGAAAACGTGGCAAAGCGTAATTGCCCTGGCTAGGGCAGCAATGCCGTAGCACGAAACAGAGGCAGGCAATTGACATAATTCCAATAATAATCATCAGAAGCATGATTCTGGAGAAAGCAGCGGGGCTTGCAACTTCAACCTGTTCAAGGGGCAGGGCTTCAAGGCGTTCAAAATATGCATCGGCGTTCATGCCGGTGATATGCAGTGGCGGGAGGAGTGAAACGTTACTAAGAACAACGTTACTCAAGGATGCTGACCAGTTGGGGCGCCAAATAGGCATGGAGTCATTTGACGGAATGCTGCCGAACTGGAAAGCAGGTAGTTCCAGATGTGTTTCGCTGGCATAATATGGGGTAGATAAAAGGAGTTGCCCGATGCACAATGAACAAGGAATGCCACCCTACTCGCTCCAACCCCTCGCCAGACAGGACGCAGCATCGACACGTGGTGCTGCTCCATCTACTGCCTTGGCCCAGACCGCGTCTGCACTACCTGGTGCGAGACCGGTCGCACGCTTGTCCCCCCTGGTGTGAGGCACCACCTACCTTCGACGAATGGCTCATCGTCGCTGCTTCGCGTGCTCCTCTCGAGTACCACGTTGCCACACTTCGCCGGAAGTGGCCTGGCCGCGCTAACGAGCGTGTGCTCAGTGTATATGTGATGTCATTATGCGTGTGTATTTTATGTTCAGTGTTGTTGGGTCTCTTCTCAGTCCTCGTTTTTTGTCTCCCTTTGCCCTTCAGGCGTCTGGAGCACGCATTTTTTTCCCTAGTATGCCAAAAATGCTTGTTTCGATTAGTGGGGGAGGTATTGTAGCATCTGTCCGGCCACGAGCTGTGTGGCCACGAGCTGTGTGCCTGTCTGTAATATGACTAGTTTAGGTTAGATGCTTTTCACCAAGTGTTCTTCGCCTATATTATGTGAATCGTTCGTTTAATAGGTGTCCCATTTTACTCAACTTGCATTAGGTGGGTTTCGGTTAGAAGCTTAGGCTACCAGTCGGGACCACGGACACGCTCGGGTTCAGCCAGTCATCCCGTCTGTATATAGTGTATACAACAGACCCGCGTCGTCGGTCGGCCAATGTTAGTGTTGGACAGCAGCAAAAAGTGGCGCAGTTATCCCTACTAACGATGACTGTGCACAATACCACAAGTGTCCTCACGTGATGTGCACGCGCTCTGTGATCACGTGATGTGCACGTGCTCGGTGAGTGACTGTGGGGGCGTAACGTAGCACACAAAGCGGCAGAACGTTCCAGAAGTACTGAACGATGACGCGCGAGTGCGGACTTTGTCTGAGTATAAATAGTCCTCACGGTGAACCAGGAGGGAGGTAAGCCAGTCGACGACCGGACCG
The DNA here is from genome assembly GCA_036785665.1 of Chirona hameri. Lineage (NCBI taxonomy): Eukaryota > Metazoa > Arthropoda > Thecostraca > Balanomorpha > Balanidae > Chirona > Chirona hameri. The sequence goes on along the minus strand of JAXIVJ010018185.1, from coordinate 12,198 downwards.
AGTGAAGTGAACACCGCCCTCTCTGCTCCTCGACTACTAGACTCTGGCACTCTGACGCGCTGCCTCGACTACTAGACTCTGCCACTCTGACGCGCTGCCTCGACTACTGGACTCTGCCGCTCTGACGCCGATCCTGACTCTCTGTTGGCGATCTGAACCGAGGTCTGCTAAGTGTCTGTGTCTACGTGCATCGCCTTCTCTGCCAATAATATCTCTGCCGTCTTCATTCGACTTTGATAGTTCGAAGGAAGAGCCGACGCACAACCAGACGGAAAACCGAGTCGTTACAGTTTTAACCCTCGCCCTACGGGAGCTTTTTTCACCTTCGCCTTACGGGGGGGGGGGGCCTGACAGGCCCCCCTGTTAACTTCCAAACCAAGCAACTTAGAGCAATGCGGTATGAACCACCATGTTGCCTGTCATGAGAAGAATCTAACAGTATGCGATTTTTAGGTTTCAGGTCAACGGGTGACCTTCAATTTCAAGTGAATGACCTCGGATTTACCACATCCAGAACAGCGATTTTGCTCTTCAGAAAACCTCAAAATTAGAAGTTGATAAATGTAAATAAAAAGGCATGTTCCTAGACCAGTTTTGTTCAGAAATACACAAAAAGTAATTATTTATTCGTATCTTGTCCACATATGTCAAAAAAAGTTATTAAAAAAAATGACGTCAGCAGTTTCTTACACTTAGGAAGCCATCACTCAGTCAATTATAGAGATATTGCTTTGGCATTTGGTATGAGTATGGTCCATACTCAGTTCTCTCAGATATATTCCGTTTTTTCTAATATCTTCAAAAAAAATGATTTTTGGGGGAATTTTCCAATCTTTTATATTTTTATTTTATTTTAGGGATAAAAAAAAAACAAAATTTTGAATATCCGAGATATCCATTTGAAAGAGAATGCTATTTTGTATCTTTGGTGAATTGGGTTTTCCATTTTCTTTAAAACTCTGTTTTCTACGATTTTTCAAATATTTCTCATTTTTTTCCAACATGACGTCATAAAAACATTATTATCTCCCAGAATACTTAACCAATGTCAAATAAATTTGTATAGCCTACGTATAATTGTTGTAAACTCAGCTACCAAAAATTTCAGAAAGATACACCCCATGTGTCAAAAGTTATTCATGAAAAACCTCAGGGGAGGGCTTGTCAGGCCCTCCCCTGAGGTTTTTCCTGTCAGGCCCTCCCCTGAGGTTAACCCTCGCCCTGTAGGGCGAGGGTTAAGGAAGCATGTTATTCTCTGGGTGATTGGGGAGTTTATGGCGTTTGGGCCATTGGGGCGATTGGTGAGTTTGGGGTAAATGAGTCTATAGCTCGTAGCACACGGCTTTTCCCGGTGATTTATGGTATCAATCGCAATTTTATGAATTAATGTGTAAGTACAATGCAATATTTCCCGTTAGTGTGCTTTGAATATTCAAATTCATGAGCAAATCGGGCAATTATGGGTTGTGTTAGTCCTTTCTACAAAATGTACCGAAAACGCCCCAAAAGGAGGCTAAAAAGTATACTAGATAATCAGCTTTGATTAAATAAAATACGCAATTGACAGTTAGTTAGGTCAAAATTCAAGACATTAATGACACAGAAATATAATATTATGATGAAAAATGCAATCAAATGTCAAAAGCATAGATAGGCTGTAATTCAACGTCGCTTCGTATCGTCCAATTTAGAGTGGTAATTTTGTTGTTTTCCGAAAACCGGAACAAACCTTGCAAGGAGGAATCAATCACACGAAATGTTCTTTATTTGAAAGATTGCTTAATTGATGAATTTCACAAAAAGCCGAAAGGACCTCAGGAAAGGTACTTATAAACCCATGAAACATGCGGTCAGGGGCGTATTTAGGGGGGGGGCATTAGTCCATGCCCCCCCCCCTTGGGCGACGAAGGCGTCCCTTCGGCGCCCTGCAGACAAAGGGTGACACCGGGCGCGAAGGCGGCCAGTTAAGCCCAGGAAGGCGCCGGATGCGCCTTTTATCCGCGATCGCCTTCCTCGCCAAAGGCGCCCTCCTGGCCAAAGGCGTCCTCCTGGCCAAAGGCGCCCTACTCGCCAAAGGCGCCCTCCTGGCCAAAGCCGCCCTCCCCTCCTGGCCAAAGGCGCCCTCCTGGACAAAGGCGCCCTCACCCTCATGGCCAAAGGCGCCCTCCTGGTCAAAGGCGCCCTCCTCGCCAAAGGCGCCCTCCTGGCCAAAGGCGCCCTTATGGCCAAAGACGCCCTCCTGGCAAAAGTCTCCCTCCTGGCCAAAGGCACCCTCGCCCTCCTGGCCAAAGGCGCCCTCCTGGGAAAAGGCGCCCTCCTGGTCACAGGCGCCCTCATGGTCACAGGCGCCCTCCTGGACACAGGCGCCCTACTGGTCACAGGCGCCCTACTGGTCACAGGCGCCCTCCTGGTCACAGGCGCCCTCCTGGTCACAGGCGACCTCCTGGTCACAGGCGCTCTCCTGGTCACAGGCGCCCTCCTGGTCACAGGCGCCCTCCTGGTTACAGGCGCCCTACTAGTCACAGACGCCCTAGTGGCCACAGGCTCCATACAGTTTCTTGTCACCCTCCTGGTCACAGGCGCCCTACTGGTCACAGGGAAGGACCCGGCACCGCCGGGAGACGCCAGCGCCGGAGGGAGTGATCCGGCCCCGCCGGGAGGCGCCGGAGGGAGGGACCCGGCCCAGCTGGGGGGCACTGGAGGGAGCGACCCGTCTCCGCCGGGAGGCGCCGGAGGGTGCGACCCGGTCCTGCCGGGAGGCGCCGGAGGGTGCGACCCTTCCCCGCCGGGAGGCGCCGGAGGGAGCGACCCGGCCCCGCTGGGAGACGCCGGGGGAGGGACCCGGCCCAGCTGGGGGGCACTGGAGGGAGCGACCTGTCTCCGCCGGGAGGCGCCGGAGGGTGCGACCCGGCCCCGCCGGGAGGCGCCGGAGGGTGCGACCCGGCCCCGCCGGGAGGCGCCGGAGGGAGCGACCCGGCCCCGCTGGGAGACGCCGGGGGAGGGACCCGGCCCAGCTGGGGGGCACTGGAGGGAGCGACCTGTCTCCGCCGGGAGGCGCCGGAGGGTGCGACCCGGCCCCGCCGGGAGGCGCCGGAGGGTGCGACCCGGCCCCGCCGGGAGGCGCCGGAGGGAGCGACCCGGCCCCGCTGGGAGACGCCGGGGGAGGGACCCGGCCCAGCTGGGGGGCACTGGAGGGAGCGACCTGTCTCCGCCGGGAGGCGCCGGAGGGTGCGACCCGGCCCCGCCGGGAGGCGCCTTACGTACGCTCAGCCAGAGAAGCAGTGCGATTCGTGATATAGGCGAAGCTGTGGAGCCCGAGCCTTCAAACAGCAAGTAGCCACGGGTTCCGACGTTTTGGAACAGCAGTACAAAGGCGCAGGAACGGAGCGATCGAAAAACCATGAAAGCCTCAAACGGATAATCAGGGGAGTGGAACACATCGGGCGCCTACACATCGGCTACCTCTCAGGGGTCACCGAGACAGTGACAGACTATCTGTTGATGGTGATACCAACTACACCGAAGGCAATTTTTGGGCTACTCTGCAGCTGATGGGTGAATGCGGTGACAAAGTTCTGCAAGAATACATTGGATTGGCGGGAAAGATCGGCTGGATCTGCGGGAAAGAAAGATGTAATGAAACACTTCGTGTTGTGGTGGCGTTGTTAGCGGCTAAGTCCCGCTAATGAAGTGTGTGATGTGAAGTCACTTTAATTGTATATTTTGCATACAAATTTGTTTTGTTTCCTTAAATAAAACATGCTAAAACATTTTGCTATGCTAAAACATGCCATGCTAAAACATTGCGATGCTAAAACATTTTGGAGACTGGAGAAGTGGACAATGGTGCAATTGGTTGTGATTCCGGCTCCTGAAAACGGTTCAACTTTCGGTTATTCACCTACACTAAAATGTGAAATATACCACATTAATCATGAACATTTTCCTTTGGTACGTGATTTGCTGTAGCAATACGTGTCGAATCCTTTAGTTAGAGAGTTTTACGTCTCATATTTTAACATTTAATTATAATATATTATGCATTCATAACGAATTACCGCATAATCTAATTATTCAATGTCAAAATCTGGAATTATTCAATATCACAATGCTGGATTTCAACATCGTATCGTCTTTATTGTCTTTGAATGTCAACTTTATTTCCAGCTCTGTTACAATCCGATTCCTTTTTTTGCCCGCAATACTTAAGGTTAACACGGCAAAATGACGTTTAAATAATCATTTTGGAAAGCTATAGAATCCAAAAACAAATTTCCGATACTTCGCATGATAACTATCGGATTAGCGTGAGCACCTCTAACAATTTAATATTCCGTTCTTTATTCGGTAACTATATTCGGATCTTTATTCGGTAACTATATTCCGTTCTTTATTCGGTAACCATATTCGGTTCTTTATTCGGTAACTATATTCGGTTTCTATGCGGGAGCAGCTCTTTTAACTACGCAATTCGTTCTTCAAAGGACTATTATTTTAGCGAACTGGCTCATTTTTTTAGGAAACACTCAGAAAATGTTTTCGGCAAAGCAAGCGTTAACGCATTGCTGTTAGTTTTGTTTGATGTATTGTCAGCAAAATAAATACATTTTGTTAATTCCTGAATTTTAATGTTAACTAAGCTAACACTTTTCTTCTTCCATCTAGACCTATATTAGGTGTTGGGAGATATCTTCGCATTTGAGCCTCAACATTCCAGATAAACACCGTGTGGACTTTTTAATCATATATTGATGACACACAGTGTCATATCGGCTGGCGACAGTGTTTCGATATCCATCGGTTGGTCGGTCGGTTGAACGGTACAATGTTATCAGGATATAACAATGAACATATTTGCGAGTTCCACTCGTTCCTATTTGTGTATGTCTAAGTGGTCTTAACCCTATTCCCTGCAGGGGCAGATTCTACCCCCCCCCCCGATGGTTTTTCACTTGTCGCTTCTCAACTGTTAGACCTAGCGTCCTGAACCTTTGTGAATTTTCCCAAAATTGAATGGCGCGTGTTGTGTCAAAATTTTGACAAATCGGTCCAGCAGAGGCGGTGCCATGCTCCTGTTTTGAGGAGGATGTTACGAATGCGATTTTGCGGCGCATAATTCCTCCGTGGTTTGAAGTGCAATAAATGTGTCAGAAACAATTTCAACACAATATGCATCATAAATACTTGGATTGTACATATTTTTTGGCAGAGGCACACTCAGGTACAAAAAATGGGAGGCGATACCCTGCTTCAAATTAGGTCCAACTTCAAATTAATAAGATGATAAAAACCGTTACGCGCATGGTGCCCCCACATTGTTTTCCTGGATCCGCCTATACGCAATATATTACATTTAACAAATCACATCAAATAATGCCCACATGTGACGTTCATATCGTCCCAAACAATCACGAACAGCACATATTTGTTATCTGAAAATCCCCCATTTTGCATCCCCTGAATACGCCTATGATTTTGTATTTTGTTTTTTGTCTTTTGATATATTGAATACCAGTACACTTGAAGCTCAAAAACTTTTGGGGCATGAACTTCGGTCAAACCACATGGCCGCAATGACCTTTGGAAAAAACACCCCAAATTCACGTATTTTTTACCCATTCTATTGCAGAGAATATTGCAGTTACCGATACTAGCCACCCATCAAAAGGAGTGCCTTTTAAATACGAGTGTGGACATTATTTTCAATTGGAAATCCAATGAAAATTGGCAAAGTTATAGCCAATAATATTTCGGGCTAATCGACAATTCAACGTAAACAATAAACCAACTTTGTCAAAATTTAATAAATATATTGCATGAACACCGACCAGCCACCAATCAACAAATGCGTCTTATCACTAAGCATCTATTGGTAATTTTCAATTGGAAATCGGTTCACAATTGACAGAGGTGATTACTTAAAACTGTAACCACAGGCAGAATGTATTGCAGTTACAGGTGCATGTGCTTCTATTGCGGAGGATATTGCAGCTACCGGTACGAGCCACCCTTCAAAAGGTGTGCCTTTTCAAGACGAGTGTCGGTATTAGTTTCAATTGGAAATCCAATGAAAATTGACAAAGTTATGGCTAATAATATTTCTAGCTCACGAACACAATGCGTTTCGGTGGCGGCCGGTCCAAATAGCGAAAACGTTGTTCTATTACCCTGGCGAAAACGAAGTTCGGTAGGAATACTAATGACGTATGCGAAACATCACAAGATTTGTCCCTTTAAAATATGACCAAATATACCCAACGGTTTTTACGTTGAAACTCAGCAACTAGGTCGTTTGGAATGAAAAATGTCAGATTTGGAGATTTCTCAGTACTCCCGACAATCTGGCTATCTCAGTTAACAACTAATGTTAAAGGTGTACTACTCCCTTCAAAGGCTCAGCAGAATATATCTTGTTAGGCCGTACTTTCTAAAGTTAAAAACTCACAACTTCCTTCATCCATCTAGACCGATATTCAGTGTTGGGAGATATCTTCGCATTTGAGCCTCAACATCCCAGATAAACACCGTGTGGACTTTTTAATCATATATTGATGACACACAGTGTCATATCGGCTGGCGGCAGTGTTTCGATATCCATCGGTTGGTCGGTGATGTCAGGCGAGTGTGATGAGGTGACTACTTGGTACCCGGGGCCTTGGCCAGGTTGACGTGGTGGCTGGCTCCAGCGTACGGCAGAGGAGCGATGTGCGTCGCTCCCGGGGTGATGGCCACGTAGCCGGGGTGGGCGTAGTTGGCCTGCAGAACCAAGACGGAAATCAGTCACGAACGGCACATCCACAGCGATTTGGCGCTCAATGCATACATGAGTTTAAAAATATTCAGTCTTGCGGGGCGCCAACGATACCTATGTTGACCTGTTTGAAAACGGTGTCCAATCGTATATGAAATGTTTGTTTAAAATGTATTAGCATCAGGATGCAATGAAAGCATATATATATAACCAACTTTATCGTGATGCCCTCCAATATGACATTTGGCAGCAAGCGTTACCTCATAGGCGACGGGCTTGGCCGAGTAGGTGACGACCTCGGGCTGGATGTGCACGGCGGGGGCGGCGTTGTAGGCCACCGGGGCGGCGTAGGTCAGAGCCGGAGCGCCATAGTTCAGAGCCGGGGCGCCGTAGGTCAGAGCCGGGGCGCCGTAGGTCAGAGCCGGGGCGCCGTAGGTCAGAGGCCGGGCGCCGTAGGCTCCGTAGGCCCCCGGATGAAGGCCAGAGTACACCAGAGAGGAGTTGGCCGCGGCCACCAGGGCCAGCAGAGCAACAAAGACCTGCAGAGATGTAGAAGGGGCAGTATTATTCGATGCCTTCCAGGCTTCCCACGCCCAACGAATATAAAAAACGTTGTTTATAAAATTAAAATAAATCATGGTTCACGCCACTTGCCGTGCTTAAACTTATCAGGCGCACAGCAATATCGGATACTGACAGTGTGGTATGAGTGGCTACTTCTTACCTTCATGGTTAGCTGTTTGGAGTCCGGTGTGAGCACAGAATGATGATACCAACACCGGCGCTGCTTTTATACTCTGCTCGCTCAGCCCAGCACAGTCCGGCACTAACTACATTAGTTCCGTCTGTGACGTGTAAAAAGGGCAGGACCGAGGTCAGAGCAGACGCCAGGTAGTCGCTTGTTGCCCGATCGTGCCGTGGCCACACCCTTGGTGCCAGCCCTTCGTCAGCAGAGCGCATCCGGATTGCTTCTCACGCCCCATACACGGACGCACGCTTGGCTGCCATCGGCGCCGTCCTGTTCATCATGATCAAGAATCCCATCTATGGTCCATGGGTGTTCTGGGACTTCTGGAAGCATTGCATCCTCGTTCACAAAACTATAAGCATTTAGCATGTATATTTGTCATATTTCAGATCATTTTTTTTCTGGTTCAGTTTTCACGTTTCGGCTTCAGTTTGCACGGTTCCGCTTCAGTTTCAAAACCACGCGTCTCCAGTTCTTGAGTATTTTTTTTAGTTGTCTTTCGCACAAAAAATCAGGCGTTTAGCCTCATCAAGATTTTGAGCTGAGACAGTATTCAGGCTTGAGGACTTTTGATGAGGTATATTTTCTTTCGAAATATCCAACATATGGGTATTTTAACACGTAGTCTATTGTTGATTTATATTAAGCAATGTTATGTGGCCGGTGCCATTTTTAATACGGCATCATTGCTTACGATGGAGCAGTCACAGTACACAAGGTGATAGTCAAAAGGGTGAATCACGAGATTTTGGCGTGGCGACTCCACCTTCTTCAAACTACACGAGCTGCTAAAGTTTGTTTTACCAAAACTGTTTAAATCATTTCAGAATGGAGATGTTGAAGTCTTAGTGTCGAAAACGAGCTGATGTTTTCGCAGAGCCTTCACATTCACCATGAATTCGGCTATCAATTTTAGCAGAAGCAGTTTCGCTGCAGCTGCACCATTTTCTTTCATCCCGACTATTACACTCTTTAACGCACCGAATGCGCGTACTAACACCGTGAGAGTACATTGTTTAGACTTCCACGAGACAAAAGCGTGTCTGTGGTTGTTTGTCCACCAAAAAAGTGAGTACTTGGATGTGTGCGTGTGCGTGTACGTGTGCGTGTGCGTGTGCGTGTGCGTGTGCGTGTGCGTGTGCGTGTGCGTGTGCGTGTGCGTGTGTGGGTGCGTGTGCGGGTGGGTGGGTGCGTGTGCGGGTGGGTGGGTGTGTGCGTGCGTGCGTGCGTGTGTGATTTACCTGCCTGTGGTTTTAAAACCAGGATTCGTATGGATTTTGAAACTACCCGTTGACGATGAGATTTACTGAAATAAAATAAATACGATACGTTGACTTGAAATAAAACACATAGAAAGGCAGGTTTAACGTGTATTTCCCGGTACATGATAACGCGACAAAACACGTCTGCTATTTTGCGCGTACAAAACAGTATCATTTCCGTTCCTCCGTCGATCCTTTGGCAGCGGATTATATTGTAACCGGCATTCAGCGTAAGAACGTTACCGACCGAGCAGAGAATGGAAGTTGGGATGCTGGAAGACGATATTGTGGTAGAAGCTATTCTCCGCTCCATCAAGGTCCTGCACGGGCGCCGCTCGTTTCGTCATCATGTGGAATCCAGCGTTGCCAAAGTCGAGGTCGTTGGCTTCATATCCTCTCTTCAGGAGTCTCCTCAGGAGACATTTCCACGGCAGTCGTTTTGTCGGCTGGAACTCCCCCTCCTCAGGAGCGGAGCGCTTCCTTCGCTGTAGAGAGCAGATATACAAAGTCAGTGTAACACAACAGGAGGGGAAACGCACTCCTTTCTGGTCTTATTAACCGATCATCAAGCCGGATAATTTTCCTTCATGCGAATCTCCTAGGAGTCCTTTTCGTTGCGAAATATTATGTATGAGCTCCAGGGAGAAAAGTTACAAAGCACACTCAAAGTTTGTTCTGAGTTAATGCACTGAAAAATCGTAATCGTAACCTCATATAATGCTGTCTACTTCTTCCCTGCACCACGGAAGGAGCAGACACCACGGAAGGAGCAGACGCCACGGAAGGAACAGACACCACGGAAGGAGCAGACACCACGGAAGGAGCAGAAGCCACGGAAGGAACAGACACCACGGAAGGAGCAGACACCACGGAAGGAACAGACGCCACGGAAGGAGCAGACATCACGGAAGGAGCAGACACCACGGAAGGAGCAGACACCACGGAAGGAGCAGACACCACGGAAGGAGCAGACACCACGGAAGGAGCAGACACCACGGAAGGAGCAGACACCGCGGAAGGAGCAGACATGGCTGCTCTTTTGCAGTCAGACATGAATTTCTTCCATTTCGAGTGTTTGAATTGAACGGCATTGGTCACATGTCAATGGATAGTGGTTGTTTCTTGGGATATTTTTATTTGCATTTGTGTGATTCTCACCCCGCACACACTTACCTGCTTTTTGGGGTGTTTCACTGACAAAAGGCTCCACTCGCTGGAAGTTTTTGTCGCAAATATGGGTGGTTTCTTGCATGTTTGGACACTGTGTGCTTCAATTAAATGTATGGCGATGCTGTTGCTCCCTACGACACTATGTCTCAGGCTGTAAGAGACACACTCCGCTTTGGATTACCACACGTTTTTAACATCACTATGTTTTTTAATAAATTTAGTCCGAATGTTTTTGAATGGATGGATTTCCGAGGTCAGACCCCGCGCTAAGCATAGCTTGTTGCGCAGACCCTGACCCCACCACTCGATCAAGCAATTCCTGGCGTCCGGCATAATTTAGAAACGAAAGTTTTACGTGCCCGACATACCTGGACACGGTCCGCCCCGCTCTCTGACGTCATCTGACCTTGAGTGCGACCACTGCCATCGGCCACAGGCCATCCCAGTCAGGGGCAAATAGCGAGCGCCGAATCGACTCGAACCCGGGCTGCCACTACCGGGTGAGGTCAGAAGTCCAGCGCTCTCCTAACTGAACTACAGGGGCGTTAACTATCATTCCAGAGAGAGAGAAAGTTCCAACCACTATCTGTTTCAGCAAGCGAAAGGAAACTGTGTGTATTATCTGCATTCATATATGTACTCACGAGGATTGGAGCGAAGCCGCTGAACGTGCTGGCATAGGTCGGTGCGCCGTGGTAAACTATGTACTGTGCCGACGCACAGGTCGTCACGACCAGCAGAAGAGCCTGAAATCAGGCCATCGATGATCGGCAGTGAAATTTAATGAATTATAAGCACAATGAATGTAATCACAAAAGAACACTTAGTGTTCGACTTCAATATATGATAATGTAAATTCATTTACTTTGAAGCACACTCCAGAGAATGACTTGTATGTAACGAGATAATGTTCCATGCCAGTCAGTTCAGATATTATAGCTTAAGACTAATACTCACGATGTACTTCATGTTGCAGGTGGCTGTTGACTGAGCATATACAGCACCCAGGATCTTATATATCCTGCGACACGGCCAACCAGCAACGCAGTCTGCTATCCTCGGCAAAACGTTGCAACACAACCAGTTGGTGCGAATTGCTTATCGCGCAAATACGTACATTGCGAAAGATCCACGTCAAATGTTTACCTCACTTGCATTTGCTTTGGCTGTCCAAAAATCCGGTGGTAATGGATTCATTTCCCCTTCGTTGCAAATGTAATTGACATTGCCGATAAAAACTGATAAATCAACATATTTTATGAGGTTTATGATGTTCATACAGCTCATACAAGGGTCACGCGTGTGGCTATGCCCAGTTTAGGCATTTTAATTATCCTTATCTTAATAATTATATTAATGTTAATACAACAGTTCAAATCTCCTGATCTCAATAAAGGAGCCATATGCATAGTTTTAATAGCTGTCGTTTTTTTCGTGGTGCTGTAAAAGGAAGCATTTGCTATAAAAACCATTTGAAATCCGGAGCAATGCATAATTACTGCACAAATTGCACGATGGATCTACGAGAATGTACGAACGGTATGAATGCTCCCAGCGGAGTCTTGGGGTAGTGAAACAGTGATTTATTTACAGAGATTGCTTGATAAAAGATAACTGTTAAGTTATTATGTCATGCCACGGATTACCCAGTTTTTTTAATACAATCAAATATTCATTTTTAAAGACAAAACATTGCTGGCTTTCCATGAATTCCAAATTTCCATGAAAGATATTAAATAATGGATCAAAATCATGTTTAAAATGTAAAAACAAATGATGCAGAGGCTTTCAGGGAACAAGAAGCTTTCGAATCTAAATTATGTCTGCAGAAGTGGAAAAAGTTACCAACTCGCCAGTCAGCGCTGGTAGCAAAACATGCTCATTAATGTCGGCCAAGTGTAGCAAAACAGTCGACTCTACACTCGTAAATTCATGCAGGATTTTAACCCTATTAGTGTCGGGGGACTAAAACGACACCCCTTGAGGGTTTTCCTCTCCTGTCCCCAAACGAGTAAAGATGCGGCCATTAAACTTTTGGACCTTCCCTAATTATTCATTGGGCACATTCTGTTTTTTTTTCTTCTCTCAGTTCACCAGGAGCGGATCCAGGCGTGTATTTTTTTTTTTTGTTGGGGGGGGGGGCATGTTTTGGTTTTCAGCGTTTGGCTTTCAAAGAGAATCGGTTCCTATTCTCAAACCGTTGTAGATATGAGCCTACGACTTTTTCACCTATCCTTACTGAAAAAGTCGTATATATATATATATTT
>JAXIVJ010018184.1:0-24032 GCA_036785665.1 Chirona hameri | reverse complement strand
ACACACACACTCACACACACACACAACTACACACTACACCACTACACACCTACACAGCTACGACAACACACACTACACACGACTACCATCACACTACTCACACACACACACACACGATCACATACTACACACAGCTTAGCACACACGACTACACACATAAATACATAGCATACAATACTTCACATGACCTATACCTTAAAGAAATGACATACATACATACAATACATACTGTGACATACTAACATACATACATGACATCTTACAGACATACATACATACTTACAGTACGAGACAGTACAGGTACAGTACCATACATACATACATACATACATACATACAACAGGTACATGACATACAGACATCATACATACAGGACATACATTACATTGACATATCATTACATACATTACACTACGATAAATACATGTCATACATTACATACTACAGTACAGTACATATACATAACATGTACATCACATACATACAGACTTATTACCTTACAGTACATCATACATACACTACTACATCACATGACAGACATTCATACATTCAGTACATACATACATACATACATAGCATTACATACATACATAGCAGTACATGACATTCATACATACATGACTACTTAACATACATACATACATACTATACATACATACATACATACATACTATACATACCATACATCATATATACATACATACTTAATACATACATACATACATAGTTAAATACATACATACATACAGTACATAAATACATACATACATACATACATATCATACATCATACAGTACATACATAAGCAGTTACATACATACATACATACATACATACATACATACATACATACATACATATACATACATACATACATACAGTACATACATACATACATACATGACATACATACATACATACATACATACATACATACATACATACATACATACATACATACATACATACATACTACATACATACATACACATACATACATACATGACATACATACAGTACATACATACATACATACAGACATACAGACATACATACATACATACATACATACATACATACATACATAGCATACATACATCATTACATACATACATACTATACATACATACATGACAGTTACATACATACATACATTACATACATACATACATACATTACATACATACATACAGACATTCATACATACATACATTACGATACATACATTCATACATACATACATACAGATACATTACATTCACATTACAGTACATACATACATACATACATACATACATACATACATACATACATACACATACATACATACATACATACATACATACATACATACATACATACATACATACATACTTACATATTACATACATACATACATACTATTACATACATACATACAGTACTTACATACATACTGATTACATACATACATACTTACATACATACTTACATATCATTAATCATACATACATTACATACATACATATACGATACATACATACATACATACAACATACATACATATCTAGTACATACATACATACATCATCATACATACATACATACATTACATTACATACATACATACTATACATATCATACATACATACATACTACTTACATACATCACACACACACACCACACACACACAACACACTACACACAGCACGACACCACACACACACACACGTACACACACACACACACACACACACACACACACTACACACACTACACACAGCACATCACACTACACTACACACACTACACACATACACACCATAAAAACACACCTCACACACATCACACTCACAAACACACACATACAATACAAACACTACACACACACACACACACACCACGTAGCTCAACACCTCCACGAGTCACCCTGCCCTCATCCCATCCGTGCCTAAATGCCCCCCCAGCTCACCTTGTCCTTAGGTCCCTGACTAAACTGTCCCATGCCTCCGCACGCCAGGCCTAATGTGCCACCCATACTGCCCCAACCCTGCCGTAAAGCCCCACAGCCCTAGACCTCCAGTCCGTCTCGGCCCCAGTGCCTACTGGCACTACTCAAGGCCCTTATCGACCGAGGACCGCCCAATGCTCCCACTGCCACGGGCCACTAGCCCCTTATACGCGAGGCGTCAGTCCGTTATCCACTAGTTCGCGTCTTGGGTGCCGACCAGACAATGTTCGCTCTTTTGTTGAATGCTGTGTCAGTTACGCTGAATATTTTCCACATTTGCAAATGAGGACGATTCCATCTATCATATACGAGCGAGCCGTCCTTCCGTGTGTGTATGGGAAAAATCTATTATGAGCGCGGCCCGACCCGGACCCGACCGGGTGGCGACCCTTTTGAGAAGCTCACATCCTCTGCAACCGCACGTCCGATTGACAAGCGGACTTCTCTGCTGAGCAGCCCCATCTAACCTACCCTGTTTGAGGACCAGTGCCGACTGATGTGGGTGACTACCACTGCGCGTGGCGCATGCCGCGTGAGGGGTGTTGAAAAGTATTTTTTCGTTATAACTCCGGAACGGCTGGGCAGATTATGTGCAAATTTCGTCTGTGGTTAGGGACCCCTCAGCCGCCACTTTTACACAACGCAGGGGTGGGGTGACTGCACGTGCGCACGGTGCACACCCCACCCCTGAACTGAGAGGGTTCCTGAGATATATTCTATATCTCAGGAACGGCTGAACCGATTGTGTTTAAATTTGGTGTGTGGTTATGGACCTCTCATCCGCCAGTTCCCACAAGTCGAGGGTGGGTGCCTCTGCACGTGCGCACGTGCACACCCCTCTTCTGTATCTCAGGAACGGCTGAGCCGATTGTGTTCAAATTTGGTGTGTGGTTAGGAACCTCTCAGTCGCCGCCTTTCCACAAGTAAAGGTGTGGTGTGGCTTTGCACGTGAGCACGTGCACACCCCTATTCTATATCTCTGGAACGGCTGAGCCGACTGTGTTCAAATTTGGTGTGTGGTTAGGGACCTCTAAGACCCACTTTCCCACAAGTCAAAGGTGTGTGCCTCTGCACGAGCCGCACGTGCGCACCTTTTTTGTATCTCAGAAACTACTTGCCCGATCGAGTTGAAATTCCCCATACATTTC
Organism: Chirona hameri; assembly: GCA_036785665.1. Lineage (NCBI taxonomy): Eukaryota > Metazoa > Arthropoda > Thecostraca > Balanomorpha > Balanidae > Chirona > Chirona hameri. The sequence continues at coordinate 20,893 of JAXIVJ010018184.1, read as the reverse complement.
CTTCGCGCTCGCTCGTTCATCGCCAACTACGGCGCCTTACTGGTGTTATTGCTTGGTCATTCAAAGACATCCAATATATTTGATAGCAAAACAAACAACACCACGCATTACTGCGAGTTTTTCCGGTCCAAGTTTTGCCCGCCCAAGACAACCGGATCGGTTGTTGAGTGGTGATGCTAAAATGCCAGAATCTTGGATGCTAGAATATAAGAAATAATAATGCTACCAGTTAGAATGTTGGAATGTAAAAAGTAACTGCGAAAATGAACCCAAATTACCAGGATGATACAGCTTGCTCTCGGACAGTCAAATACCTACGTTTCAAGAAATGACAACGGGCAAATACCTATCCAACTTTTGATGTCGGCCCGTTACAAACGTTGTTGTTGATCGGCTAAAATCGACAAACACAAAGATAGGACAGTGTGCTCAAATGCCGCAGAAAATGCATTATAACCATTATTTTGTTAATCCAATCAATACAAATTACATTACAACTAGGCAATTCCAACGCCAGGACATTTTCTCGAGGCTATCTGCAAATTGCATCATTGCAGAAGCCATTACTGTTTATTGCAGATGCAAAACTATGCCTTGGCGAGGACCATTTGTATCCTATGCGACTACTTTCTGAATGCATTCTAATTACAGAGAGCAGTTCTATTATGGAAGCATAGGGATCTGTGCGGCAATTATCTGTACACAATAGCATTGTTTATTTGTTATCGTTCGTGCACTCTGCCGATCAATTAACAAATTGTTTCAGGTGTATTGTAGTGAACCAACGATGGTGAAAACAAATATGCATGCCTCTTCGACTTTATTTGCTTCGATTTCCTTGCAATTCAATGGTTTTCAATCATGAGGTGCGCACCACGGTGGATAAAATAGAACCTAGTGAGTCGGATGCATATCCAAAATGCCACCCGGAAGAAGCTAAGCAACGATCACGATGAATATATATATTATTAATAATTTGGTACAACAAAAAAAAACGAATGAAAAATACGTGTAGCTTATTCAGGCGAGTCAAACATTGTCCCGTTCATTAACGATAGCATTAAATTATTGCTTAAAGGGGAAATAATTACCTTTTCCACTAAAATGGAGTTAGCACTTGAAATCGCCAGACGAGATCAAAATATATTGTTAAATTCAATCACATTTTGCATGAAAACTTTCCTACCGAAAGATATTTCAGTTAAAGTTGATAAGCGTTCCACACTTTTAACGACCGGTACTTGCACTATTTCTGACCTTTTTGTCAAGTACTTTTTGGTCCTCATCAAACTGCGGGCTTTTCCCGTATTGTTTTTTTACGCAATGGAGTGGAAAATATTTGTGCGTTCTGCTTGTTGTGATTATATGCCCGGCGATCTTCTAAAACTAAACAGCGATTGAAAAAAGTGGCAATAAAATCGGAAGCTCATCGATGCACATCAACGGGGCTTAGTTAGTGGTTGCGACCCTCAATTTTTGAAAATCGATTCATTTGTTTTCAACATTAGGAGTTGTGTATAGTTTGTCTGTGGCTGTATATAACACTATGCTTTATTTTATCATGAAAAAATAATAATTTTTTCCCAAAAAAACTAACGAACAATAACACAAAACTGGCAATTAAATCAGAAGCTCATCGATGCACATCGACGGCGACCTATTTAGCGTCGGCGGATTTGTTTACAAAGTCATTGTCATGCTTCTCGGCGCACTTAACCATCTCGGCGCACTTGGCGAGTTGTTCCTGATTAGTATACCCAAGTCCCGTAGCAGGCTTTGGTTAATGACGTCACTGGTGCCATTCTTGTGTAGCATTGCAAAAATATATCTGATTTCGAGTTGAAAGCTAATTAAAGACTTATTCAAATTATTGTTTTTAAGTTTGAATTTTCTTGTTAATCATTATTAAAGGTATTTTATCACTGTATTTCATAGTAGTTGACACTTCAGAAACTTGTGACGTAATAATATTGTATCCAATATGCATTTCCCTCACCTTTTGCTATTGTGGCGCAGTGCCGAGTGCTTTGCGAATACTAGCTTGCCTAGGGGTTCAATTCATTCCGCCCTTATTTTATTCGAGTTGGTATAGTTTGCATGTTGTTGTTATTCATGACTTATACTGATAGTCAGTCATGCATCACGGATGCTTCACGGATTGCTTTCACGGATCATTGCGCTGCTCGAACGCACGTTAGTAGCGCTTTCGTTCTCCATGGCAACCAGGCGTGAGCCAATGAAAAGCCAGAATGTATTCCCTTTCTGGCTTTTGATTGGCTGACGCCTGGTTGCCATGGAGAACGAAAGCGCTACTAGCGGGTGTCCGAGGCAGCGCTCAGTTTGATCCACGGTAGATAAAATACTAGGTAGCGCAGAGATTTCCTTCAACACAGGCCCTATGGGTTCACATTCCGGCCAACCGATTTTTATATTTGTATTAAATGATTACTGTACTGATTTTCAATGAAACTTCGTGACAAGCTTTATTTTGAGCTTTCATATTCAAAAACATTTACATATTTGAGTCAGTACCTGCTTTTTGAAATTAAAGTATACACCGTTACAAAGTCAGAAACAACTCAGAAAGCTGATGAATTACAATATCTGTATACAATTTCATGGACATCATTGCGCTTACAATTTCACACTGATGCAGTAAATGTCATTCTTTTATCAAAAAATAATATGCTATAGTGAATAAATTCGCGTTCAGATCAAGGAATTGTTCAGGTTGAACCACTATTGCACAAAACAAATCATGCTCATCCAATAACTGGACCTAGGTATGGTGATATAAGGCCAGTTTTTGAAAACCTCATTTCAATTTCGATAAAACTAGACCATTCACATGACTGAAACCATAGCGGAAATCGTGTAGATTCCTTCTCATGGTACTCATTACGCATGCAAAATCAAGGAATTGTTCCACTATTGCACAAAACAAATCATGCTCAAAATCATGCATCATACAAATCATGCTGGTTTGATCGGAAATGTCACAGAGCCTCCACAAATGCCGCACTCGATGTTTAACAATGGTATGGGAAGGACGAATTTGTCAATGACCTTCATGAAGTACACAAGGTACTTGTTTTGTATTTTTTCCAAACTTACAACTTTGAATTTGGGAATAATTTTATTTAATTCTTAAATTTAAATAAAATAATTTTAAAAACATAACGGTTAAGCCTAAGAAATTGTTGCTAACAAAATCAAAAGGTCATTATTTCCCTTTAACACGCGCAGTAGAGAGGAATGTGACACTAACACGGCAATGGAGGGGGGGGGGGGCACCTTTAGTGCCCCTCACCCTAAGATCTCCGAAATTATTGCGAGCTAGAACGATCAACTTACCGGGTAGGTAGGTGCTATACTGATCTACATTTCGAAAATTTGCGTTACCTTAGGTCAATATCTTCAAGGTCAAATGAGGTCACGAAGGTCAAATCTGGCCAAATGTCACAATTTTGGCAATTTGACCTCTGTGACGTCACAGGTCACCAGCATGTGTCCGAACTTGGTTTCCGAGGATGAACATAGGCTACCAACATAGGCTACCAAATGGAGTTTGAATCATCCGATCCGATAATTAGTTCCGAAGATATCGCTTTGCCGACCTCGATTCTGGCCGCCATCTTGGACTGCAAATCTATAAAACTATTTAAAAAAATCGACCGATTTTTTTTCCGTTTTGCGTGAAACGATCCGCTATTGAGTTTGGCGTTATGTCGCGCAAAAAAACACCGCCCTGCTTTTTTTTTAGCTATTCACGAAAAACATGTGGGAAGGGACACAAAAGTTCCCCCCCCCCCCCCCCTCCACTGCGCGTGTTAATATTCATGTTGATGGTAGGGTTGTTAAGACCTGCCATTTTATTTTTGGACTTCTGGGGTTTTAAGATTGAAAGTTATAGTCAGACATTGTCTATCCATCTCATTTAACTACGATATTTTCCATTAAATGCGAACCAATTTTGAATCGGGAAAAGTTTTCTTCCGGTGTCACATATTGTGCCCGTTGCTAATTAAGGATCGGATTTGATTTCGGAGTATGAGTCAGAGTCGGAGTCGACTCCGGTGAGGTCAGAGTCGGATTCACTTGAAAACCGATCGGTAACGGAAAACAAAGGTGACGTCACTGTTGCATGAGGCGTACCGACATGCAACAGTGACTCACCGAAGTGTAACCTGACGAAGTGTAACTGACTTGTATTAAATTATATGTGTTATTCTTTTCATTAGGTATATATACATTTTTCACAATGAAAAACATGACCCTCCATTGCCATGATGCATCCGTGTGACAGCGTCAGAAAGTTAAACGCTTCTCAACAGTCAGCTCTCTTCATAACATTGACCCACATACCATTGGGCCCCCTCTTGCCTCCAGATGGCCCACTCCGGGCCTACAAGGGGCCAACTTTGTCTTCCAGATGACCCTCTCCGACCTCCAGAGGTCCCACGTTGGCCTCGAGAGGACTCGCTTTAGCCTCTAGGGGCTATTCGGGCATCCAGTTGGTCTCCTCTCTGACCTCTTAGTGACCCATTCTGACCTGGAGTACAGGAGGGCCCTTGGGGCCACCTAGGCCAGAAGTGACGGGGGGGGGGGGGGTAAAAGATATGTTCCCCCCTCATGTTTTTTTTCTTCTTTTTTTTTTTTGGGGGGGGGGCATGGCCCGGATCCCCCCCCCCCCTGCGACCGCCTCTGGTTATAAGCGTGGAACGCTTATCAACATCGACTTGAAATATCTCTCGGTAGGAATTGTTATATGCAAAATTTGATAATATACAATATATTTTGGTCTCGTCTATCGATTTCGAGTAATAATTCCATTTTTGTGGAAAAAGGTGAATATTTCCTGAATATTTCCTAGAAACTGATTTAAAATAAACATTTAAATTCAGGATGGTAAAAATACATTGCAAACCTATGGCCCCTGGATGACCGTTACACATCGGCCCTGTGCGGAACCTGCAGCAACATCTTCATCCTGTCAGAGGCGTGTTTTCTTCCGACTCGAAATTTCATTATCAATTACAAAACCCTAGTGAACTCTACCAACTGGACTAGAATAGTCTGCGGTCGGTGGCAACGACAGTGTTTTTTTTTCTGTCAGATTATTTCATTAATCGGCCCTGATTGTCAGTCAGTTACACTGATTACACTAATTGTCAGTCAGTTACACCTATTCTCCCCTTCCTGAACTCTGGTATCGAATACAAATTGATCAAACACTGTATGCAGGCTTTGTGCAATTCGTTCGACGTAAAATAACATAATATTTTATAGTTTTGTTGTGCTCGGCGGGCCGCCAGCCGCCAAGACGGCGCCGTCACTACAGAGGGCGCCACCGGTCCGCCGCCAGACGGCGCTGGTGCACCGCAGCTGGCCCGAAACCCTGGTCTCCCACGAGGCGAACGGACGCCTCATATACTTTGTGTTTGCATTACAGTAATGGCGCAAACCCTGCCAATACTCCTCTAAGCCCGTAACGGACAAGGATCAAATGAAGAAAGGTTGTGTTTCCATCATGCTTGGAGAACCACTTAAATTGATAATAATGGTGGACTTTGGTTCCACTGCTGATCCCCTTCGGCAGTCGGTTGCACTTCGGTCCTGAATTAAATCGGTTGGGGGTCCCATCCCATGCTCAAGTGATTTAGGACTGAATAACCTCACGACCCAGCGACATACCGTGGCTGCGGTGAGCTCTACTAAATGGTGAAAGCATGTCGAGGAAAATAAGATTGAAATACCCTTTTTAAACAATATATACGTAAGTTCCCCGCCGTATAGTTGTGCTTACCGACTCCAGACGCCGGGTTGAGGACGCAGCAGCAGGAGAGGTTGAGGTCGATAACTCCTGGGATGTGGGAGAAGCCAGGGGCGTCGCCACGGATTTTTGAGTGGGGGGGGGGGACAAAGTGCCGAATGAACCATCAGTACGGTTCGCGACAATGTGAAGGAAAATCAGTTTTTACCATATAATTTTTACTTAGGAACGCATTTTTTAGTTCTAACTACCAGCGTTAAAAAAACATAACAGGTGCTAGTTATAGAGCGTAACGCTTGTGGTTGTGCGAGGATCATACTTGTGATAATTTAACTGTTTTTACTGTTTTACTGTTTGATAAAAGCCTGTGGCCAAAATATTACTACGTGATCATAACGTTTTGATATTACTACGTGATCATTGGTCATGATATTTCGTTTTTTAACTATTATAACAGGTGATAGATGAAAAACAACAACTTCTTCGGAAATCTTCATGGTATATTGTTCAAACGACTCTATATTCAATAGGACCTGCCTGGCGATTCGCTCATCGCTGTTTGGGATAAATATTATATTTATTCGTGTTACATAGAAGGCTATTTCATACTAATTATAAGAAGTGGCAACCACCTGTCCGTCTGTCCGTTCGGATGTCATCCGATTGCTTAATGAGCAATTGTTCAAAGGGTACCTATTGAAATTAATGCTATTTCGGAAATAATTTATAGATACTTATTTTGGCTGGGAAATACTAAAACTTAGGAATATCATGGAATTGATAATTTGATTTTTCTAAATTTATCACCTCTATTTCACGGCATTGCTATTTCACGGCACGGCACCTCTATTTCACGGCTTCACGGCATTGGTAAGATTGGGCCCAGGTAAGTATATTTTATTTTAATTGAATACCTATCAAACGAAAAATGACAGAATTACCGAAATCAGGGTGGGCAAAATGTCTTGACTGGGGGGGGGGGGCAAAACGGCTCACTGGGGGAGGGGTTGCCCCCCCCCCCCCCCCCCAGTTAACATGTTAAAATAGGCCCTGGTTCAGTAAAATTACGGCCTGACCATTTATGTTACTGGACTAGTGACTAACACGAGAGTATTTTGTTTGGTTCCGTCGCGTATTTCGCAATATCTCGTGAATTACCGCCAATATCGTCCCCAAACTTCCAGTACCCCGCTTTCACATCAAGCACCGCTCACCAAAACGGCTAAACGTTTGAGTAATGACAGGGCCAACATGTCAATGCCTTTTGCCATTTTCGCACATACTCCTATTCCGAACTCCAGACGAACAACGTTAACATTGCATTCCAACTGGCCATTTGGGCGTTTAAGTTGGGAAGGGGACAATAATGTTTTTCTTCTTCTTCTGTTGAGCAATAAATTCCACGAATAGAGGTAATTCGTCCCGATTCGTCACAAATAGTCCATCTGTAGATAATTAGAATATAAACATTTCAGGTATCGATATTTATAATTCTGCACCTTCAAATGGTTCCGCAAACTTGTACGGACAGTTCGCAGGGGCGCAGCCAGGGGAGGGGGAGGCAAGGGGGGCAATTGCCCCCCCCCCCTTACAGGTCACAGGGAGCCCCGCCGAGATTGGCCCCAGATACCATTTGCATTAGCTAAATGGCTTTCAAAAAGTCACAGCGGAGCCCTCAAACCAGGCAAGGGTCACTATGGTGCATGTCAAGGGCCCTCAGAGACACTGAAGGGCTTTCGAAGCCGGCCCAGGGGCCTCTTGGGCATGTCCAGGGACCTATTAAGCCCACCGATGGGCCCAAAAACTGTCCAGGGGCCTCTCGAGCATGTCCAGGGGCCCCATTGAGCCCACTTATCCCTACTTGTAACAGGGGGGGGGGGGGCGGATTCCGCCCCCCCCCCCCTCTCATGTGTTTCGCAGATATCTCCAGAACGGCTGGGAGTAGGCCCATTCAATTTTGGGACTTTTCCTAGAATTGAATACCGCATTTGGAGTCAAAATTTTGAGTTCTTAACCTGAACAGAGGCGGTGCCAGGGCACAGTTTTGGGTGGGTTCGGAGGCGACAATTGGCGATAATACGGAAATGCGATCTTCACGGTTTCTTCCTAACTTCCTCAAGTATGAAGGAGTTGCATCGGTGTATGGTGATTGCAACAAGTGAAAATTAGTTGATGTTAATAAAATAGCATACAAATTGCATGGCAGGCGGTTTCAGGGGCTTGAAAAGGGGGGGGGGGGGGGGTTCCAGGAAGTATTAAATGCTTGGCAGGAAGCCAATAGAGCAATGTAAGGGGCATTTATAGCTATCAAGATGTAAAAAATAGCTTCTGCTTCCATTATTTGCATAATTGATTACATATAGAGTTTCAGGGGCGTGTTCAGGCACATGAAAAGGGGGGTGACTGGCATGGTGATGACGATATGCCAGCGACAAGGGCGCAATAGATGGTTAGCTTATAATGATATATGCACATATGAGGCCATACAAGGGAATAAAGTCATTTTTTGCAGAGGCGCGCTCAGGAATGGAAGAAAGGGGTTATATTATTGCAAGGAAACTAAGAGGCATGGGCGTACAATGACATAACATACTGCTGTTTTCGGATGAAAAACGCACCACAGGGTACTCTACGAACGATTATAAGATAATAGGCGAGTCCAGGTAGGGTAAAAGGGGGGTAAGCAATGTTAATTGAAGTTGTAAGTGGAATAGTCACTGTTGACTAGTTAGTATCATAATAGCGGATAATATACTTATCAAAAGGTCTTTCGCCGCCCCAGTTTGGATCCTGGATACGCCTAAGATGAAGAACAACATGCAAAAAGGGACTATCTACGATCAGTAACACATTTATAGTGCTGGGTAGCAAATTGTCTGCGGTTAATATTGTTTTCCAATTTGACCTCCTTTTTCACTAACCTGGTACCGCCTATGGCAAAAAATATTATGTATAACTGTTTTGTCTAATGTCACAATCACATACCATTTCATTTATAAAAAAACAACATCAAAAAATGATTTGATTACGCATTTACTTCACCCCCATATTGAGTGACCTGCACACGCCTATGATTTTTGAATTTTCAAACGTCACCGTCATATATCAATTTCCAATTCAATTTCTATCGATTGCTATTAGTTGTGTTAAAATCGGTTCATAAACATGACAGCTATGTTTGATCAAAAATACCACTAAAATGTGTAGTTTTTGCCCCCCTATCAACAATGTAGATTTGTTTATTATTTAGAAATGTAGATCGTGTTGAGGGGAACCAAACACCGTTTCATTTTTGAAAATCGGACGGGTAAATTTCGAGATCTCTGGGGGGGGGGCGGAATCCGCCCCGCCCCCCCCCCCCTGTTACAAATAGGGGTAGCCAGGAGCCTGTTACAAATAGGGGGCGCAAAAACATGCCCAGGGACTTTTAGAGCATGCCCTGGGGCCCATTGAGCCCACTCAGGGGCCCCCAAAACCGGCCCAGGGGCCTCTAGAGCATATCCACTTGTCCAGGGGCCAATTGAGCCCACCTACGGCCTAACAAACCTACCCAGTGGACTCTCGAGCATGTCCATGGGCCATTTGAGTATGTTCGGGGGCCTCTCGAGCCTGGTCAGGTGCCCATTATAGTCTGTTTTGGGGCCTCTTGAACCTGCCCAGGGGCCCATTATAGTTTTCACAGAAGCCCATCGAGTCTGTTCAGGGCCTCTCGAACTTGCCCAGGGGCCATTAGAGCCTGCCCAGAGGCTTCTCGAGCTTGCCCAGGGGCCCATTGAGTCTGTTCAGAGGCCTCTCGAACCTGCCCAGGGGCCTCTCGAGCTTGCCCAGGGGCCCATTGAGTCTGTTCAAGGGCCTCTTGAACCTGCCTAGGGGCCATTAGAGTCTGTGCAGGGGCCTCTGGAGCTTTCCCAATGGTCCATTGATCCTGTTCAGGGGCCTCTCGAACCTGCCCAGGGGCTATTATAGTCTTATCAGGGGCCTCTCGGCTTGCCAAGGGGCCATTGAGTCTGTTCAGGGCTCTCTCGAGCTTAAAATTGTACAATACAAATACGTAACAATACAAATGAGTAATGCGATCAGTACAATGTCAATGTACAATGTACTCAGTATACACCGTCTTCGTCTTGTCAACTCCTGTATCACAACCTGTGAATTTCCCGCATCCTGGAAGCACTCCATCGTACACCCCATCCATAAATCCGGTGTTCCTTCCAACCCCTCCAACTTTCGCCCCATTTCTATCGTTCCGGCCTTTGCTAAACTTGTGGAGAAGGCTGCCCAGCAGCAGCTGTACTCGTACATGTCCGATAACCACCTTTTTTCCCATCCCAGCACGGTTTTCGCTCCCTCCTGTCTACTGAAACCGTGCTTCTCACCGTATCAGACCACATTCTTACCGCCACCGACCGCCAGGATCTCACTCTTCTTTGCCTCCTTGACCTTTCCAAATGCTTTGATGTGATCAACCACTCAAAGCTCCTCTCCAAACTTCAAGCCTATTCTATCGATCCCATCTGGTTTTCCTCTTACCTCCAAGGCCACACTCAATCCGTTTGTACAGTTGACGGGCGTGGGAACCGCCACCTTTCCAAACCCTTGTCTAATCCTATTGGTGTATTCCAAGTATCCTCTCTCGGCCCTCTCCTCTTCCAGATTTTTGCCAACGACCTGTCCCTGTTTGCCCCAGACGCGCACGTGGTTCAGTATGCTGATGATACCCAGGTTCTCGTTTCCGGCAAAAAAAAGATTCCCTCCCCCAACTCATTGCCACCATGGAACAGACTTGGAACTCTTTGGATATCTGGTTCCACTCCCACGGTTTGAAGGTTAACACCGGCAAAACCGAGCTAATCGTCTTCGGCTCTCGCCAAAATTGTCGGGGACTAGCCCCGATTTCCATTCGGTTTCGCGAGGACACGATCCGTGAGAGTCCCACGGTGAGGAACCTGGGCGTGCAGTTCGACAGACACCTCACCTGGGACTGCCACGTGTCTGCCCTCGTCAAAAAAATGTAACGGTATCTTTATCGGGCTGTCCCACGTGCGTCATCAGATTCCCCGCGACCTCTTACCCATCCTTGTCAACGCCCTGGTCATCTCCCACGTTCGTTACTGCCTGGCCGTTTTTGGCGACGGTTCCGAGAGGAACATGCAACGCCTAGAGAAGGTCCTGAACTTCGGACTGCGTGTGATCTCCGGCCGCCGCAAATTCGACCACATATCGGACGTGCGGGGTGCACTGGGTTGGCCCACCGCCCGGCAACTGTAAGAACAGCATTCACTGAATCTACTTCACAAAATTCGCATTACCGAGGAACCCCTGGCCCTCTCCTCTCAGCTCAAGGTGAACTCTACTCTCCGTTCTCGGTCTACACGTCAGGACGCTGATCTGGCGCTCCCGCGCGCAAGGACAGAGGCCGGGAAGCGGCGCCTCCTTTTTAGCGTTGTACAGCAGTACAACAGGCTGCCGCCAGAGGTCCGTCTTTTGCCACTGCGAGCTTTTAAACGTGCAGCACATGACCGTTTAGTAGTATGATGTGAGTTAGTTCGAATGTGTATATCTCAGCGAGTGACAGACTTATGTATGCTTGTGTGTGCGACATGCTTGTTGTGTATGCTGTGTGTTGTGTGTGCTGTGTGTTGTGTGTGCTGTGTGTTGTGTGTGCTGTGTGTTGTGTGTGCGTATGTGTGCATGGTCCATGTGTGTTTGTGAGTGTGGGGATTTGTCTCTGATTTATTTGCTCTGATCTTATTGTGTGCAATGGGCTGAGTGTCGTTTTTAACATTTCTTCACTTACTAATCATGACACGACACTCGGAATAGCCAGTGTAACATTGGAGAGTGTTTTAATTGTCAAATACAATACAAATACAATGTCTACTGACTACTGAGGGTCCTGGTCCAATCCAGCTCATCAATAGAAGACGAAGAAAAATTGTTAAAAAGGGGGCCTCACAAAATAAAGTGGCCGAAACCCGTAGAGTTGTTCATATCCAGGAGTATTTTTTGGGGTGGGGGCCTCTCCCAGGGGCTTGCCCCCCCCCCCCCCCCCCTTCTGAAGGTCTGGCTGCGCCCCTGACAGTACGTACAAGTTTTTGGAGGTTCGCCAACTTGTACGACACTGTCCGTACTGTCCGTAGTGATGGCGACGCCCATGGGGGGGGGGGGGGTCGCCCCCAGGGGCGCAGCCAGACCTTCAGAAGGGGGGGGGGGCAAGCCCCTGGGTGAGGCCCCCTGGGTGGGTAAAAAAATACAAGGTGAACTATTTCCTTTAAAGGAAATAGTTCACCTTGGAAATTTTTTACCAAACACGATTTGATTATATTTTTAATACAATTTCTTTTTATATTGTCAAAAATGGTCTTATATCGCGCCGATTCAGGACAGAAGGCCGTAAATTTGTATTGTTTATCAAAAAACTATATGCATACTCGAGTCAGAGTCCTGACGTTACGCGAATGTAAAACATGGTTCAGCCAATCAGATTCGAAAGTAGTCGCGTAAAGATAGACTCGCATTGGAGATGTGCCAACCGGCGGCCTAGAGAAGGTCCTGAACTTCGGACTGCGTGTGATCTCCGGCCGCCGCAAATTCGACCACATATCGAACGTGCGGGGTGCACTGGGTTGGCCCACCGCCCGGCAACTGTAAGAACAGCATTCACTGAATCTACTTCACAAAATTCGCATTACCGAGGAACCCCCATGGCCCTCTCCTCTCAGCTCAAGGTGAACTCTACTCTCCGTTCTCGGTCTACACGTCAGGACGCTGATCTGGCGCTCCCGCGCGCAAGGACAGAGGCCGGGAAGCGGCGCCTCCTTTTTAGCGTTGTACAGCAGTAGAACAGGCTGCCGCCAGAGGTCCGTCTTTTGCCACTGCGAGCTTTTAAACGTGCAGTACATGACCGTTTAGTAGTATGATGTGAGTTAGTTCGAATGTGTATATCTCAGCGAGTGACAGACTTATGTATGCTTGTGTGTGCGACATGCTGGTTGTGTATGCTGTGTGTTGTGTGTGCGTATGTGTGCATGGTGCATGTGTGTTTGTGAGTGTGGGGATTTGTCTCTGATTTATTTGCTCTGATCTTATTGTGTGCAATGGGCTGAGTGTCGTTTTTAACATGTCTTCACTTACTAATCATGACACGACACTCGGAATAGCCAGTGTAACCTTGGAGTGTTTTAATTGTCTAATACAATACAAATGCAATGCCTACTTCTACTGAGGGTCCTGGTCCAATCCAGCTCATCAAAAGAAGACGAATAAAAATTGTTAAAAAGGGGGCCTCACAAAATAAAGTGGCCGAAACCCGTAGAGTTGTTCATATCCAGGGGTATTTTTGGGGTGGGGGCCTCCCCCAGGGGCTTGCCCCCCTCCCCCTTCTGAAGGTCTGGCTGCGCCTCTGACAGTACGTACAAGTTTTTGAAGGTTCGCCAACTTGTACGGACACTGTCCGTACTGTCCGTAGTGATGGCGACGCCCATGGGAAGGGGGGTCGCCCCCAGGGGCGCAGCCAGACCTTCAGAAGGGGGGGAGGGGGGGGGGGGGGGCAAGCCCCTGGGAGAGGCCCCCCACCCCAAAAAAATACTCCTAGATATGAAAAACTCTACGGATTTCGGCCACTTTATTTTGTGAGGCCCCCTTTTTAACAATTTGTCTTCGTCTACTTTTGATGAGCTGGATTGGACCAGGACCCTCAATAGGCATTGTACTGAGCGCATTACTAATTTGTATTGTTACGTACAGGAGAGAAAACATATCTTAGCTGACAACAGGTGGGGGTCGGCTTTTTAGTGTGGGGGCGGCTGAAATGACGAAAAATGTACCCCCATTTTGATACATGTATTTAAGCCTTTGCAGTATTTTGTATGTGGATTTTCATGTTATAGTAGGTAGGTATGTACTTGTTAGTTAGCGCCGCGAAGCGGCGCGAAATTTGTACGGTTTTGCCTGATAAAACCCAGAAATATAGGCGGTGGGCCTTGTAGCTCAGATAATAAGCTAAAAATTGCTATTCATTCAATTCAGCGTTACGACGAACCGATGATGATGACTATGGCTTCGTTATGACGATGACTACCGATGTGACGCCGCGAAGCGGCATGAAAATTTTAATTTTACGTCCTGGAAAACGAAATGTTTATATTGGAACCAGACCGTCGTGAGGTGAGATGGCTTGATGAGATGGTCCTGGCCTGTTTACACTATTAGCTCTTTCGGTCCAGCAAATTGTGCACCGCTGGAGCAGCTTCCGGGTGCCGATCTCCTCGTCTTTGCATTCGCGTCGCCTTTTTCGGAACTCGGCAAACTAGCTAAACATGTAGCCTGCTTGAAACTTAAAAGTGAATATGTTATGAAGGGAATGGGCACTGGGGCCAGCAATTCCCGCCAAGGAGAGCCTCTGCCAGACACTTAAAGGAAATAGTTCACCTTCAACATTGGATTTTGAACTGAAATAGCAGTTTTGTAGCCCGTGTTGGGAAATCCTTATCTGCAACTTTGCTTGGCTGAAAAGACTCTCCAGCCGAAGATATTTGACTTTTTGGCGAAGGAATGCGGCGCATGTATGATATACCGTACCGTCTGAGAGTCCCAGCACTGGTCTGAGCATGCGCAGACCAATAACGCACACCATAACATTAATAATGTACGACCTTCTGTCCTGAATTGGCGCGATGTAGGACCATTTTTGAAAAGAAAAAAAGAAACTGTATTAAAATATATAATAAAATCATGTTCTAAAAAAAAATCCGAAGGTGAACTATTTCCTTTAATTAAATTATTTTCCCCATTTTCCAAATTTGTATAAGCAATTGCGAAACTTATGTCATGCCACGAAGCGGCGCGAAATTTTCCAGTTTTTGACATCTAGATAGCTGGATTTTGACTGGACTGCAAAGGCAATTTTTACGATAAATTGTTAATTTTTCCCGCAAAAGGTGTGTGTGTGGGGGGGGGTCGACCCACCCGAGCGGAGTACACCCCCTGCCTGCCTGCACGTGATGGAGACGAGATTATTCTTACCGTTTTGAAATGAAAAACTATCTTGATCTAGCTTTTCTGTCACTTCATGACTTCGCCCTACCACGCCAGTCGCCAAGCACCGTTTTTTTTTACACATTGACATTCAATAATGCACGGTAACTTGAATTTGAAGGTCCTTAATCACCCTACTTTGAACACTTGAATGAATGCACGGCAGATAAAAACATTGGAATGAATGAATGGAATGATGCATAGAACTCAGATGCAATGAATGAGAATGAATGGCGTGTTTTTGGAATGAATGGTCACATTCGAATTTCGAGCCAAGGTTATAGTTCTTTTTAATTGACGCAAAAAAAAACTGAGATGGAATAGCGTTATTCACTCTGACGTCACTGGTAGGAAGTGGTTCCAA
This sequence comes from Chirona hameri, assembly GCA_036785665.1. NCBI lineage: Eukaryota > Metazoa > Arthropoda > Thecostraca > Balanomorpha > Balanidae > Chirona > Chirona hameri. The sequence goes on along the minus strand of JAXIVJ010018184.1, from coordinate 5,720 downwards.
CAGCTGACTGCGCTAATGTTAAAGGCCATAGGAAAGATTTTCTTATCTAGATTGTGAGAGAATGGCGTTCGATTATGTGATGAAAGCTTTTAGATTTTTCCTCATTTTTATCACGCAAAACATGCATTCAGTAAAAACAAGCAACGTCACAATTGACGTTTAAATATTAAGAGGCGGTTATGGCGCAGATGTTCATTCACAAAAACAAAAAAACATGTAACGGAAGTTAGCCGACATTCAGCCCAGCCCAGATTCGGCCCAGATTCGTACTGCCATATGTAAAGGGAAACTTCACGCACCCAAAAAACACATACAAACCATAGAAACCGCTAAAAGGGGGTATCTTTGGAAAGCCCACGTCACAAGGAACATATTCATGTCCTTGGATTTACCCTACCTCCCCTAGAAAATGCCCTGGGGCTGTTACAAAATTGAACGAATGCCATACAAGCATACAGTCACTATAAGCCCTATAACTCAATATAAAACTCACGAATAGACTCAAAACTCAGCATGCCGGTGCAAAAAGGTCGTCTGCAGCTTGTCACAAAGAGCCCATGTGTGACATCTAAATTTAGAGTTTCTAGAGTGCGTCAAACTTTTCGGTCACTTACAACCTAATAACTCAGACGAAAACTCACAAATCAACTCCAAACTCGACGCAAAGGTGTAGACAGGTCGTCTGAAGCTTCACACAAAGCGTCCATGTGTGAAATATAAAATTAGAGCTTGTAGAGGACTCTAAACTGTACAGTATCTTATCTTGTGTTAGCTCATAGTCACTTAAATCCCATTAACTCAAAAAGAAACTCACGAATGAACTCCAACCTCGCCACACAGGTGTACACAGGTCCTCTGAAGCTTTCCTAAAAATGCCGATGTGTGACATCTAAAATTAGATCTTGTAGAGGCTTCCAAACTTTACGGTACCCGTCTCTTGTGTTAGCACGTAGTCACTTAAATTCCAATAACTCAAAAAGAAACTCACGAATGAACTCCAAATTTAGCAGACAGGTGTACACATATCATCTAAAGCTTCCCTAAAAGAGCCCATGTGTGACATCTACAATGAGAGCTTGTAGAGTCCATCAAACTTATCGGTGATTTACCGCATCTGTGGTTACACATGGTCACTGAAAACGCAATAACTCAAAAAGAAACTCACGAATGAACTCCAACCTCGGCACAGAGGTGAACACAGGTCGTCTGAAGCTTCCCTAAAATAGCCCAAGTGTGACATCTAAAATTATATCTTGTAGAGTCCTCCAAGCTTTACGGTACCCGTCTCTTGTGTTAACACGTAGTCACTTAAATCACAATAACCCAAAAAGAAACTCACGAATGAACTCCAAATTTAGCAGACAGGTGTACACACATCATATAAAGCTTCCCTAAAAGAGCCCATGTCTGACATCTAAAATTAGAGCTTGTAGAGTCCGTCAAATTTCTCGGTGATTTACCGCATCTGTTGTGGTTACACATGGTCACTGAAAACGCAATAACTCAAAAAGAAACTCACGAATGAACTCCAACCTCGGCACACAGGTGCCCACAGGTCCTCTGAAACTTCCCTAAAATAGCCCAAGTGTGACATCTAAAATTAGAGCTAAGAGAGACTTCCAAACTTCTCGGCGAATTACCGCATGTGGTTACACCTGTTCACTGAAAACGCAATAACTCAAAAGAAACTCACGAATGAACTCCAACCTCGGCACAGAGGTGAACACAGGTCGTCTGAAGCTTCCCTAAAATAGCCCAAGTGTGACGTCTAAAATTAGATCTTGTAGAGGCCTCCAAACCTTACGGTACCTGTCTCTTGTGTTAACACGTAGTCACTTAAATCACAATAACTCAAAAAGAAACTCACGAATGAACTTCAAATTTAGCAGACAGGTGTACACATATCATATAAAGCTTCTCTAAAAGAGCCCATGTGTGACATCTAAAATTAGAGTTTGTAGAGTCCGTAAAACTTCTCGGTGATTTACCGCATCTGTTGTGGTTACACATGGTCACTGAAAACGCAATAACTCAAACAGAAACTCACGAATGAACTCCAACCTCGGCACACAGGTGCACACAGGTCCTCTGAAACTTCTCTAAAATAGCCCAAGTGTGACATCTAAAATTAGAGCTAAGAGAGACTTCCGAACTTCTCGGCGATTTAGCGCATCTGTTGTGGTTACACCTGTTCACTGAAAATGCAATAACTCAAAAAGAAACTCACGAATAAACTCTTACCTCGGCACAAAGGTAAACACAGGTCGTCTGAAGCTTCCCTAAAATATCCCAAGTGTGACATCTAAAATTAGATCTTGTAGAGGCCTCCAAACTTTACAGTACCCGTCTCTTGTGTTAACACGTAGTCACTAAAATCCCAATAACTCAAAAAGAAACTCACAAATGAACTCCAACCTCGGCACAGAGGTGAACACAGGTCATCTGAAGCTTCCCTTAAAGTGACGATGTGTGACATCTAAAATTAGATCTTGTAGATGCCTTCAAACTTTACGGTACCCGTCTCTTGTGTTAACACGTAGTCACTTAAATCACAATAACTCAAAAAGAAACTCACGAATGAACGCCAACCTCGGCACACAGTTGCACACAGGTCCTCTGAAACTTCCCTAAAATTGCCCAAGTGTGACATCTAAAATTAGAGCTAAGAGAGACTTCCAAACTTCTTGGCGATTTAGCGCATCTGTTGTGGTTACACCTGTTCACTGAAAACGCAATAACTCAAAAAGAAACTCACGAATGAACTCCAACCTCGGCACAGAGGTGAACACAGGTCGTCTGAAGCTTCCCTAAAATAGCCCAAGTGTGACATCTAAAATTAGATCTTGTAGAGGCCTCCAAACTTTACGGTACCCGTCTCTTGTGTTAACACGTGGTCACTTAAATCACAATAACTCAAAAAGAAACTTACGAATGAACTCCAAATTTAGCAGACAGGTGAACACATATCATATAAAGCTTCCCTAAAAGAGCCCATGTGTGACATCTAAAATTAGAGTTTGTAGAGTCCGTAAAACTTCTCGGTGATTTACCGCATCTGTTGTGGTTAGACATGGTCACTGAAAACGCAATAACTCAAAAAGAAACTCACGAATGAACTCCAACCTCGACACACGGGTGCACACAGGTCCTCTGAAACTTCCCTAAGATAGCCCAAGTGTGACATCTAAAATTAGAGCTAAGAGAGACTTCCAAACTTCTCGGCGATTTAGCGCATCTGTTGTGGTTACACCTGTTCACTGAAAATGCAATAACTCAAAAAGAAACTCACGAATAAACTCCAACCTCGGCACAGAGGTGAACACAGGTCGTCTGAAGCTTCCCTAAAATAGCCCAAGTGTGACATCTAAAATTAGACCTTGTAGAGGCCTCCAAACTTTACAGTACCCGTCTCTTGTGTTAACACGTAGTCACTAAAATCCCAATAACTCAAAAAGAAACTCACGAATGAACTCCAAATTTAGCAGACAGGTTTACACATATCATCTAGAGCTTCTCTAAAAGAGCCCATGTGTGACATCTAAAATTAGAGCTTGTAGAGTCCATCAAACTTCTCGGTGATTTACCGCATCTGTTGTGATTACACATGGTCACTGAAAACGCAGTAACTCAAAAAGAAACTCACGAATGAACTCCAACCTCGGCACAGAGGTGAACACAGGTCATCTGAAGCTTCCCTTAAAGTGACGATGTGTGACATCTAAAATTAAATCTTGTAGATGCCTTCAAACTTTACGGTACCCGTCTCTTGTGTTAACACGTAGTCACTTAAATCACAATAACTCAAAAATAAACTCACGAATGAACTCCAACCTCGACACACAGGTGCACACAGGTCCTCGGAAACTTCCCTAAAATAGCCCAAGTGTGACATCTAAAATTAGAGCTAAGAGAGACTTCCAAACTTCTCGGCGATTTAGCGCATCTGTTGTGGTTACACATGGTCACTGAAAACGCAATAACTCAAAAAGAATCTCACGAACGAACTCCAACCTCGGCACACAGGTGCACACAGGTCCTCTGAAACTTCCCTAAAATAGCCCAAGTGTGACATCTAAAATTAGAGCTAAGAGAGACTTCCAAACTTCTCGGCAATTTAGCGTTGTGGTTACACCTGTTCACTGAAAACGCAATAACTCAAAAAGAAGCTCACGAATGAACTCCAACCTCGGCACAGAGGTAAACACAGGTCGTCTGAAGCTTCCCTAAAATAGCCCAAGTAAGACATCTAAAATTAGATCTTGTAGAGGCCTCTAAACTTTACGGTACCCGTCTCTTGTGTTAACACGTAGTCACTAAAATCCCAATAACTCAAAAATAAACTCACGAATGAACTCCAAATTTAGCAGACAGGTTTACACATATCATCTACAGCTTCTCTAAAAGAGCCCATGTGTGACATCTAAAATTAGAGCTTGTAGAGCCCGTCAAACTTCTCGGTGATTAACCGCATCTGTTGTGGTTACACATGGTCACTGAAAACGCAGTAACTCAAAAAGAAACTCACGAATGAACTCCAACCTCGGCACAGAGGTGAACACAGGTCGTCTAAAGCTTCCCTTCAAGTGCCGATGTGTGACATCTAAAATTAGATCTTGTAGAGGCCTCCAAACTTTACGGTACCCGTCTCTTGTGTTAACACGTAGTCACTTAAATCACAATAACTCAAAAAGAAACTCACGAATGAACTCCAAACTCGGCACACAGGTGCACATAGGTCCTCTGAAAAGTCCCTAAAATAGCCCAAGTGTGACATCTAAAATTAGAGTTAAGAGAGACTTCCAAACTTCTCGGCGATTTAGCGCATGGAGTGTTGTGGTTACACCTGTTCACTGAAAACGCAATAACTCAAAAGAAACTCACGAATGAACTCCAACCTCGGCACAGAGGTGAAAACAGGTCGTCTGAAGCTTCCCTAAAATAGCCCAAGTGTGACATCTAAAATTAGATCTTGTAGAGGCCTCCAAACTTTACGGTACCCGTCTCTTGTGTTAACACGTGGTCACTTAAATCACAATAACTCAAAAAGAAACTCACGAATGAGCTCCAAATTTAGCAGACAGGTGTACACATATCATATAAAGCTTCCCTAAAAGAGCCCATGTGTGACATCTAACATTAGAGCTTGTAGAGTCCGTCAAACTTCTCGGTGATTTACCGCATCTGTTGTGGTTAGACATGGTCACTGAAAACGCAATAACTCAAAAAGAAACTCACGAATGAACTCCAACCTCGGCACAGAGGTGAACACAGGTCGTCTGAAGCTTCCCTTAAAGTGCCGATGTGTGACATCTAAAATTAGATCTTGTAGATGCCTTCAAACTTTACGGTACCCGTCTCTTTTGTTAACACGTAGTCACTTAAATCACAATAACTCAAAAAGAAACTCACGAATGAACTCCAATCTCGGCACACAGGTGAACACAGGCCCTCTGAAACTTCACTAAAATAGCCCAAGTGTGACATCTAAAATTAGAGCTAAGAGAGACTTCCAAACTTCTCGGCGAATTACCACATCTGTTGTGGTTACACCTGTTCACTGAAAACGCAATAACTCACAAAGAAACTCACGAATGAACTCCAACCTCGGCACAGAGGTGAACACAGGTCGTCTGAAGCTTCCCTAAAATAGCCCAAGTGTGACATCTAACATTAGAGTTAAGAGAGGCTTCCAAACTTCTCGGTGAATTACCGCATCTGTT
>JAXIVJ010018183.1:10000-22500 GCA_036785665.1 Chirona hameri | reverse complement strand
TAACTCAAAAACAGTTAAGTGTATCTCTTAGATATGGTGATTTTTGGACTCAGCTTGTAAAAATGTATTTATGTGCACGTTTTCAACGTGATATATTGTGCAAATAAAAACTAAAATATGAAATTGCAGTTTAAAATAAAAAATTAGTATAACTCAAAAACGATTTTGTGTACCTCTTATCTATTATGATTTTCGTAATCAGTGTGTCGAAATCTATCTGTATGGTGATTTTCAGCGTGATCTATGGTGTCACGTACATTTGTTGAAATGTTAAAATTGGTATTACTCAAAAACGGTTTGATGTACCTCTTAAATATTACGATTGCCGTAATCAGCACGGCGAGATCTATCTGTATGGTGATTTTCAGCCTGATTTATGGTGTCACCCAAAATTTCTTGTAATTTTGAAATTGGTATAACTCAAAAACGGTTTGATGTACCTATTAGCTATTATGATTTTCGTAATCAACGCGTCGATATCTATCTGTATGATAATTTTCAGCGTGATCTATGGTGTCAATATTTTGCTTAGTTTGGTTGTTAACCCGCGCACTGTCTTAGTTTGGTTGTTACCCGCGCACTGTTGATTTCCGCCCCCCCCCCCTCTCAGGTTTTTTCAAAGATAGCGAAAAAACGGCGGCGCGCAGCGTCGCCGGGTTTTCGCACACCTGTCATAACATCAATTGCGCACACTTTGAAGAATAAAAATATCCTAGGGTCATCTCAGGTCAGGTCACCAGACCAGGTCAAGTGACCCCACCTCCAAAAATGTTTGCAGTTGTGCCAAAGCCAGAGTTTTTCACCGATCAGTTTAAAACTTACATGATGTCATGAGGGCATACGTACTTACAATTCGTTTATCTCGGAATTGTGATATCAGTGACCTAAGGTCAGGTCAATTTCGCAACCTCCCCGTAATAAGTCAATGGGGAAATATACAAATGCTAAGGATATCCATGATATTAGTCCAATTACTTCTGGATCATGTTATTATAGGATATTCTTGATGATGCAAGTGTAAGTTTTGTTCATTGACCCCTATTGGTTCATTTAAGGTCATGCGAGGTCATTATCACTTGTGTGTCAATAACTCCCGAAATAATGAAGATAGAGAAGTAAAACAGACATCAATGTTTTTTGCCTCGTCAAGACACGTCTTTCCATATGCAACATGCCCTACTTGTGTCACCACTTGACCTTGACCTAAGGTCAAATTTTTAAGTTAACTTAACAAGATCACCATGTATATCATTCAAAGCGCCTTGACAAGATAAACACAATGACGTAAACAGTTTTGCGTTATCTTTATTACATAAAACGTTAATAGCGAAACACGATTTAGACAAAAACGTAATTTTTTCCTTTTTTGACCTCTGGAGCCTCAAATGTTGACCTTAGATCAAATTTGAGGACACCTTAGCGTTTGAAAATTTCACTGGCTGGCGTTTGCTTTTTTCCGTTTGTTTCTAATTATCATAGTATCTGAGATATATGGGAATTTCTGGAGCGATGTCCTAAAACGGGAAAAAACGGGAAAATTTGACCTTTGATGACCTCTGGTGACCTCAATATTGACCTGACCTAAAACAATACTGAAATACTTTCGATAGAACATGTATCAAGCTATCAAATGCCGTTTCCCGCTTCTCGCTACATAGCGTAGTTTTCGAGATCTCAGGGGGGGGGGGCGGAAATCAACCCCCTGCAGTTCGTGTTCGGCGCAAAGCCCCTGCAGTGCGCGGGTTAACATGTAAAACTCAAAAACAGTTACGAGTACTGCTTAGATGTTGCTTTTTTGGCACAGCTTGTCGAAATGTATTTGTGTGCACGTTTTCAACGTAATCTATGGTGTAAATAAAAACTAAAATATGAAACTGCAGTTTTAAATAAAAAGTTTCGAAATTTTGAAATTAGAATAACTCATAAACGTAAATTGGTTAGAGCTGCTGCGAGGAACATTATTCTTATGATTAAAACCATTAGGGTTGATGACCTTAACCTCGATGTATCAAAACGTTAAATTACCGATAGACTGTATTGATATTTCGGCCACAGGCCTTTGTCAAAATTACATATGAGTGAATACAATATTTACATGGATGACAATGATACAAAATATGTGCATCGAATTCGTCGCCAAGTTTTAAACATTTTCAGGTAATTCTCGTGATCACATTTTTCGCAACTACCTCCATCTACGTGTCGGCGATTTTGCACTCCTTAGCTAATCATACATCTAGGTAAAGTTACAATCATACGCAAACAGACGCAATAAGCACACCTTTCTAATATAGGCAATTTTATACAACACATCACCCCCCCCCCCCCCCTAATGTATGTACATTCATATGCAAACGCAATCATAACTGAAGTTCATACCCTACACTCTCTGAAGCTGAAGCTCATACACATCACCACAAATCATACTATCCTCATGCTTTCTATCCGATATACATACGACACAATCACATCTATAACTCTACACAGTTCTTTCAAAGTAAGCACTATACCGCACGCATAATTGGCCATGAAGATCCCTGGGTATTTAAAGAAGGCGTCACTCCCCTAATCATAATACTTTCAGCAATCTTTCTATCTGGGTGATCCTGGGCTCTGTAAAGGATTTTTAAATCTAGAAAATCTGGGTCGGTAAGAATATCGTCTTGATGGTGCACGTTTAAGATATGATCTCCAAAAGGGGTGTTGGCGGTTTTGTTTATGGCGTCGCGTCGATGTTCGTTGTAGCGTAGTCGGACTGGGCGCATTGATTCCCCCACATAGGATCCTCCCCTCCCCTGTTGTCTGCATCGCTTACAGCGGATCTCATATACTACATTTTTTTGGGTGCAATCACCTTTGAAGCCTGACCTGCAAAGATGGCATCTGCGCCCCCCTGGACAGCTGGGTTTACAAATAGAAGATTTAACTAGAGATTTTTTCAGTTTGTTGTCGTTCTTCCAGGCTAAACGTACTCGGAATTTTGACTTTTTAATGACATGTTTTACTTTCCATAGGAGCTGTTCATCTATATATGGTAGGGTTAGGAAACCGTCCCCTGTGTCCGCCTTCTCTTTTTGCCGGTCCTCCCTCTCCTTACTTCTTTTCTTGCCCCTCCCCCTCCCTGCCCTGATCCTAGATCGCTGAACTTCTCTTAGCAGTCTCCTGAGAATCCCCTCATTGTACCCATTTTCTGACAGTAGGTTCCATATTTTGTCTATGCTTCTATCCTCCTTTTGTTTGTTAGATGAGTTATTGTATGCTCTATGAAACATGTTGCGAATAATATTGTATTTTGTGTCCTTAGGATGAGCTGATGTTGAATGTAGAATAATGCCCGAGTTTGTTGGCTTGATATAAATTTATGTTTCTATTTTCGTTATGTTGTCGCAGGTTTCTACCGTCACGAAGGTATCTAAGAAGGGGACTCCTTGTCCATCCCCGCTGTGTTCTAAGGTAAATGTCAAATTGGGGTGTTGTCTATTCAGGAAGTCTAAGAAGTCTTCTAGCGCCTGCTGTCCAAGTGTCCATATTCCTGCGTAGTCGTCGATGTAACGAGCCAGGAAAGCTGGTTTCAAGGGAGATGCTGCTAATGCTTTTGTTTCGAAATGATCTAGGAATAAAATTGCGAGAGGAGGTGCGCAGGGGTTTCCCATGGCTAGTCCCAGTTTTTGGCGGTAGTAGGCATTGTTGAATGAGAAGACGTTGTCCCTGAGACTCTGCTCTAGGAGGCTGCAAATGTCTTCCTTAGATAGTCCAAATGTGTCAATACTATCCCCATGGTCCTCTAGTTTGTATCTCACTGCATCGACAGCTTCATCTACTGGTATACTACCATATAAATTGACTACATCGATGCCGAAGAAGATGCTGCCCTCCGGTACCCCGTGCTGTTCTACATGTCCCGACACCTTCTCTAAGTAGTCTCTGGTATCCCATAAGTGAGTGGGAACAAATTTCAGTAACTGCTTTAAAATCCTTTCCAAGAGACACGATTTTTTTTCTGTAGGGCCACCACATGCCGAAATGACCGGTCTGAGGGGTACTGAGGATTTATGGTCCTTAGGTAATCCGTAGAAGACGGGCGTCCTACTATGCCCTGGTGTCAGCTCTTTGATAGTTTTTTTTTCAGGAAGTTTGCCTCGAGTGGTATTTAAAAGGTTTATTTTAGCTTTAGCTTCAACTTGAGGGACTGGGTTTTTCTCGATACTTTCATAACTGTCTCTGTCATTTAGCATGGTTTGGGCTTTAGTCAAGTAGGAATCTTTGTCCAAAATCACCAACCCCTTACATTTGTCACTCTCTTTAATGATTACACTATCGTTTTTTGCAAGGTCTTTGATAAACTGGCGCTGCTCTGAAAAAACTATCAAAGAGCTGACACCAGGGCATAGTAGGACGCCCGTCTTCTACGGATTACCTAAGGACCATAAATCCTCAGTACCCCTCAGACCGGTCATTTCGGCATGTGGTGGCCCTACGGAGAAAACATCGTGTCTCTTGGAAAGGATTTTAAAGCAGTTACTGAAATTTGTTCCCACTCACTTATGGGATACCAGAGACTACTTAGAGAAGGTGTCGTCGGGACATGTAGAACAGCACGGGGTACCGGAGGGCAGCATCTTCTTCAGCATCGATGTAGTCAATTTGTATGGTAGTATACCAGTAGATGAAGCTGTCGATGCAGTGAGATACAAACTAGAGGACCATGGGGATAGTATTGACACATTTGGACTATACTAAGACATCAACAATGTTTGCCAGTTGTTGGATTAGTTGAGTCGCGGTGGTTGCCGTGGTAACAAAAGCCTGCATGGCACCTCCGCTTCCGCGGTTGCGCTGATTGGCGGCATTGTCGCACAGTCTATAAAGGCGAAATCTGACACTTATTACCGTCTGATAAGCTGAAAGTGACCCCTATTGGAAGGTTCCATAAAACAATTTGTTGGTCAAAAATTTGACTCAATTTTTCCAAAACGACAAAACGATATGAATAGGCAAGGCCTTTGGCATCACATTTATGTATCATCTGCTAAACGAACTATTTTAAAAATGCTTGAAATTGCAACCCGAATATCACCTATTTTCCCATAGGCCACCATGCTAAAGCCGGCTCGCTGTAGAATTGGTGACGTTCCCAGGGGGGTGTCATGGCTATCTCCGTAACGTGTCCACCCTGTCCCATGGCGTCACTTTCCAGCACGATTTCCACCAATGGGGTAGCCGAATCGGGAGAAGCGTATTTCCTTTCGTAGACCGTCTCGTGACAATTCTCGGTCTACCAAAAGAATTACGCCTTCGACCGGCGCGGCCGCCATGTTTATTTACGGTGGTGCATTCGTCACTCAACGATCTTCAACATAATTGTAAGTGAAACAAGTGTAATCCAGATGTAAAAATACTTTCACCTGATAGATACTACTACAAAGTATCCTCAAGTCACCTCACTTCATCAACAACCAGGTGAAATAATACAAAATTCGCACTTCAACCGAAAACAGCATCCAGCGACAGTTCCCCGTGGCCAAAATCCAAACATTGCCTTATATGGGCATGGGCCTCGCTCGGTTGCATGCCTCGCTTTGACATCGTCTAGCGGCTCACCCTTGCAATTTAGGAGAACATGTCCCAAAAGCGAGCTGTAGAGGACATTTAAATCTATCATTTAGTGCTCAATGGATCCCTCTGGCACCTAAGGTATGCAAATGGTAGGACGCGAAAGTAGGCCGATTTAACACTATTTGAATAGGGAGCGTGTGACGTCACGTGTCTGTGACATCACGCATTTCGCTGCCTACCCCGGACGGTCTACCTAGTCTCTATGGCCTTGTGACGTTACGGCTCAAGTGTTGCCAGGGAAATTGACTGGGGCTGGGCCCAACCACACCGGAGGATCCAGGCGATCGGTTGCACCAAGGCTATATAACAAGGTAGGCCATTCCGGCTAAAAACAGGGTATCATGGCCTCTGATTAGTCGATGGGCGTGACGTCATTGGTACATACTTTTGCTAGCCGGCATGATCAGCGTGCAAAATCCCATTGGGATCCCCTCTAACTGGAAAATTAAAAAGTCTAACAAGACGCAGAAAACATTGTTCGAAAGGTCTCTCCAAGGCCATTCGAAGTTACTTCGGGTATTATTTGGCTCAGGTCAATATTGAGGTCACCAGAGGTCATCGAAGGTCACATTTTCCAAGTGAAGAACTTTTCTCTAGAAACCCCCAAATATATCAGAAACTATGAGAGCTAGTAAGAAAAGGAAAAAAGCAATCGACAGCTCATGCAAATTCAAATCGCCATAGATGTACTCAAATTAAAGCTCAGGTCAATAGTTTAGGCCCCAGAGGTCACCAAAGGCCACGAGGACATTTTTTCCAAAACGTGTTTCATAAATAACTTTGTATTGGTTAAACATATAGCAGTAATTGTACCACCATCGTGTTTGTCTCATAAAGGTGCTTCGAAACAACATATTAATGGTGACCTGGTAACGTCAACTTCAAAATTTGGCCTCAGGTCAAGGCCATTTGGTAACCTAGGTAGATCATGTTGCATATGGGGCGACGCGACTGGACGAGACAAACACAGTGGTGTCATTTGCACATTTCTATCTGTATTAGATCAAGAGTTATTGGCAAAAGGGTGCTGGTGACCTGAGATGACCTCAGCCGACTTTGCAGAGGTCACTGAACAATAATTGCACGATAAACAATTGCTGTGATCGATATCAACGTGAAACTTTCAGTACCTTGTCCTGCATCAAGCCTAGGTCTTCTCACCAACTTTAAATGAAGTTTAAACATTGACATCGGGTCATCTCAGGTCAGGTCACCAGGCTAGACTTTTGGGAGATAATGACGTTTTAGTAACGTCATGTCATGCCATTGTTGGTGGAAAAACGATAAATGTTTGACAAATCGTAGAAAATAGAGTTGTGAAGCAAATTGCAAATAAAAAATGACAAAAGAAGGGAAATGACATTCTCTTCAAAATGGCTATCTTGAATTTTCGAATTATGGGTTTTGAACCCCCAAAATAAAAATAAACGTATTTTTTTGGAAAAAAAATCCACAAAAGAAATGTTGTGAATTTGAAAAGTGCATTTCTTAAATTCGAATACCAAAATAAGGTGACCGGCCCAAATCCGCGGAGGGGAAAAAATGGGCGTACCTTTTTGCCACAAAAAGAAGCCCCCCACGGAGATAGGCTGGATCCGCCAGTGCCTCCCACCGATTTACCCCCCCCCCCACACACACACACACAAACAAAACGACGGCTGGATCCGCCAGTGCCCAAGCGGTCCGCCGTTCACAGTAGAAGACGAGTATAAGCCCTGAGGTCAGGCAGGTGCCCCAGTGGCGTTTAGGGGACAGTACATGCTATTCAGGAGCTAGGCAGGATCCCCAGTGGCGATCATACACTCCAGAACCAGGCTGGGAGCCAGAACCAGGCTAAGGCAGTAGCCATTTGACCCCCAGACGAGGCAGGGCCCCGAAGGCGCCCAGTGTATATCAGGGATTACCATGACCAGGTGCTGACCGAGGGCCCCTCAGGCCGACCAACCTAGGCTCCTCTTAGGCCGGCCGAGGGCCCCTAAGGCCGGCTGGGTCCCTCATGCCGGATGGAGGCCCTCTTAACCCTAGCAAGGGCTCCCTCAGGCCGACTGAGGGCCCCTCAGGCTAACCAAGAGCCTTAGGCCGACGGCAGGCCCCTATAAGCCTAACAAGGACCCCCTTAGGGAAACCGAGGGCACCCCAGGCCGACCGAGGATTCCCTCGGGCCGAGTGAGGGCCCCTAAGTCCGAACAAGGACTCTCTTAACACGCGCCCTGGAGGGGGGGGGGGGGGGGCGAAATCCACGGGTGGTAAAAATAGAATGGTTCTCCGCAAATCGAAAGTTGGAAAATGGTTCTCCAGCAACACTAATGCAATATCGGTCGTTGAAGCAATATTTATATTTATACTCTTGTGAACTATTTTTTTTTTTAAAGTTTATTTCCATTCTATAGCTCAACATTTCACATATTCATCTCTCACACGCACACACACCCATATCAATACCATTGCACAAACATTCCTATATCTCACAGACACACACACACACACACACACACACACACACACACACACACACACACACACACACACACACACACACACACACACACACACACACACACACACACACACACACACACACACACACACACACACACACACACACACACACGACTCCTCGCTCGTCCGCTCCCTCCCTCCCACCGGCCCCGGTGACCCTTCCGGCGGTCGGGCCCGCGCCATACATATCTACGTCAGAGGGTCGTTCCCACTTCATAAATAACCTACGCTAAATAAACATAACGCGGCGTGTAGCGGCGGTGGTTAGCAAGCTCGAGCACACACATATATCTCAATACCATTGCACAGCTCGCAGTCCCAGTGACATCGTCAGTCTTAACTCTTAATAGCGGTGAAAACAGCGGCAAACGCAATTAGGTTGGAACAGCTGCCCACTTTTCCTCGAACTCTGCAAGCCTGTCGTTACGTTTAGCAATTATTTTCTCCGTCTTTTTATCTATATTTACGCGTGCGATTAATTTAGCAAGGCTTAAGCTATTGTTTTCATTAATAATGCTTTTCCCTATCGCAATAACGTGATTTACAAGCTTGCCTCCATCCATACCCAATATTACCATCTTTCTGCTGAGAGAGATTCTACCAACTCCGCTCAATCTGGTCAGCCATTCGCTAATTTCGTTCCAAAAACGTCTCACGTAATCGCACCCCCAACATTTATGATCTATAGTATCCCTAACGCTGTTACATCTTGAACATCTATCATGTTCGGCTATGCCTATGCGGAATAGCAAGCTATTTGTTGCAACGATTTTGGTCATAATCTTATAATTCAGCATCTGAAGTCGAACTGATGTGGTACTTTTATATATTGATTCATATGTTACAGTTCAATCCACATCTCCAAATTCTATTTCCCAATAGCGTTCCCATGAATTGTGACTTTGTCGGTATTTGTCACTGATTAACCGATGGTAAAACTTTGTTGCCCCGCGTCTGCTTTCAAGAACACAACTTACATAAGGATGGATGATTGGTTCCACATGCCTTTCTGTATTACGTTGTGCTATTAAGTGGTTTGGCAAACTTCGAATGAGACCCTGTAAATCCAAAGGCGTAGCTCTCACGCCAAACTTGTCTTTAAATTCCCTATAACTCAGAAAGCGTCCTGTTTCGCTCACGACGTCATTAATGTTATGCAGCCCCCTACTCATCCATTGCCCAATCTTCTCATCTTTAAATTTGGTTTCATTTGAATACCATAAACAACAGCGACCTACATCTAATAAGTCTATCACTATCGTTGAAGTTAACTTGGCGTACGCCATTATTGTCTCTTTCCAAAAAGCATTCCCTATCGTTTTTGCTAATTTTGCGAGCGATCGCGCGTTTCTGTTCCATAAAAAGGCACCTTGAGCTATTTCACTATCAAAAAGTGTTGTCCAAACCTGGGTAGAAACTAAATACCTCCTAACCCATGTTATCTTAAGTGCTGCAATGTAGGACTCTATCTCGATCATCGCTACTCCACCTTCGTTATATTTTTTGTACATACTGCTTCTTTTGATTCTGTCTGTTCTCCCACCCCATACAAAGTTAAACATCACCTGTTTTAGCTTGTCGATGAACCGCTTGGGTGGTGCAGGAAGAGCGGTAAATAAATGGGTAAATTTTGGTAAGAGCAACGACTTAATGACAATTACTTTTCCCTTAATTGTAAGATTACGACGCTTCCATCCGTTTATGATTGCCACAACTTGGTTCAGCCTATTTTCGAAATTTTCTTGAAAGACTGTACTTTCGTCGTTTGCATAATATACACCTAAGACCTTAAGTTTCTTCACCCATCGAAAATTAAGGTCTTCACAGATGGGGGGCCTTTCCTCGACTTCAGCACCCGCCCAAAAAGCTTCAGTTTTGCCTATATTTGGCCTAAGACCGGAAAACTTCGCGAATATTCCCAAGTCGTAGAACAGTGTTCTGCAACTGTTCACGCTACCATCTAGAAAACAGAGAGTATCATCGGCATATGCTGAAACCTTAAACTCGGTGCCGCCTACCGTTATGCCCTTAATGCGTGAGTTTTGACGTATTTTTCCAACAACTCTTGTGAACTATTGATCATACATTAACAAATAAAGTTGCAGAAACTCTGATAAGCTACTCTGTAGCTGATGCAAGATTAACCCGCGCACTGCAGGGGGTTGATTCCCCCCCCCCCTCAGGTTTTTATCAGATAGCAAAAAAAAATGGCGGCGCGCAGCGCCTCCGGGTTTTCGCACACCTGTTCGGACATCAACTGCGCCCACTTTGAAAAAAACATTGACATCGGGTCATCTCAGGTCAGGTCACCAGACTAGGTCAAGTGACCCCACCTCCAAAAACGTTTCCAGTTGTGCCAAAGCCAGAGTTTCTCTCACCGATCAGTTTGAAACTTACAGGGTGTCAAGAGGACATGAGTACTTACAATTCGTTTATCTCGGAATTTTGATATCGGTGACCTAAAGTCAGGTCAATTTCGTGACCTCCCCATAATAAGTCAATGGGGAAATATTAAAATGCTTCCTATATCAAGGATATGCATGAGATTAATCCAATTACTTCTGGATCATGTTATTATAGGATTTTCTTGATGATCCAAGTGTAAGTTTTGTTCAGTGACCCCTTTGGGGTCATTTGAGGTCATTTGAGTTCACCATCACTTGTGTGTCAATAACTCGCGACATAATTAAGATAGAGAATTAAAACCGACAGAAATGTGTTGGCATCGTCGAGACACGTCTCCCTATATGCAACATGACCTACTTAGGTATTGACCTCAGGTCAAGGTCAGGTCAAGGTCAACATTTATCAGTTGACCTAATACGGTCATCATGAATATGATTCGCAGCGGCTTGACGAGACAAACACGATGGCGTAAACACTATTGCTTTATCTTGATTAGGTAAAAAGTTATTTGCGAAAAACAGTTTTGAAAAAAAATAACCTTTTTGACATTTGATGACCTCTGGCGCCTAAACTATTTACTTGACCTCAAATCTGAGGAGACGTGTCGATTGAATTTTTTAAGGGCTTTCGATTGTTCTTTTCCGTTTGCTGATAACTATCATAGTTTCCGAGATATTTTGGTGTATTCGAAGCGAAGTCCTAAAACTTGAAAATCTGACCCTTGATGACCTCTGGTGACCTCAATATTGACCTGATAAAAAAAAGAAGGAACACTTTCGAAAGAGCTTGTCTCGAGCTATCTAATGTCGTTTTCCGCTTGTCGCTACGTTGCGTGGTTTTCGAAATCATAGGGGGGCGAAATCCGCCCCCCCCTTCCAGGGCGTGTAATTATCAGAGGCCCTCTAGGGCGCGTGTTAAACATGGTAAGTTTTGGCCCTTCGGCCGCTCCGCCGCTTTCATATGGGCTGAAGGGCCGAGGGGCCCCTCGGGCCAATGGGGGGGGGGGGGGTACGTGCCCCCTGTGCCCCCCCCCCCTCTGGCTGCGCCCCTGGACGGCAAGGACCTGCATGAAAAAGGATGGATTGGGACCGATGTTATATTGTAGACTTGCCAAGACCGAAATCGTGCTGGATATAAATAATGAAATAAGGACACATGTAAACGTGATAATGATTAAACTTATAAATTACCCCTCGCCCTGGTGGGGGTCATTTTGACCCCCCTCCCCCATGGGCAGATCCAGGGGGAGGGCACAGGGCCATGCCTCCCCCAAACCACCTGGAATCGGCGCAAATTTGACACATTCCCTGAGATAATATAAAATCTAAGCAACTTTTACGAAGGAAAATTTGTTTTAAATCAGTTATCGATGCACAAGCAAGCGAAATCCGATGAGTTATCAGAATTGTGTGAGACTTTTTGGGATTTGCCCCCCCCCCCGAACTTACCTAAACCACCCATCTCCTGGATCCGTCCTTGCCCCCCCCCCCGAGGTTTTTCGAGAATAGCGGAAAACAGCGGCGCAGCGCCGCCAAATTTCTCCAAAATTTCCTAAATGTTACCAAATTTGCCCAGTACCGTTCTAAAAACGAAAATATAACATGTATTAGACTTCATGTATTGGGGGGGGGGGGGTGCAAAACATAGTTTGGCTCCCCTCGAACAGTCTGGGGGGGAACATGGCCTCGTTGTTCCCCCCCCCCTTGGATCCGCCCTTGTATATATATATATATATATATATATATATATATATATATATATATATATATATATATATATATATATATATATATATATATATATATATATATATATATATATATATATATATATATATATATATATATATATATATATATATATATATATATATATATATATATATATATATATATATATATATATATATATATATATATATATATATATATATATATATATATATATATATATATATATATATATATATATATATATAT
>JAXIVJ010018182.1:2500-20000 GCA_036785665.1 Chirona hameri | reverse complement strand
TCATGCGAGGTCACCATCACCTTTTTGTCAATAACTCCCGACATAATACAGATAGAGAAGTAAAACAGACATCAATGTGTTTGTACCGTCGAGATACGCCTTCCCATATGCAACATGCCCTATTTGGGTCACCACTTGACCTTGACCTGAGGTCAATTTTTTTAAGTTAAAGGGAAATAATGACCTTTTTCCACAAAAATGGAGTTAGCACTTGAAATCGCCAGACGAGACCAAAAAAATATATTGTAAATTCATCACATTTTGCATGAAAACTTTCCTACCGAAAGATATTTCAAGTTAAAGTTGATAAGCGTTCCACACTTTTAACGACCGGTACTTGTAAGTACTTTTGGTCCTCATCAAACTGCGGGCTTTTCCCGTATTGTTTTTTTACGCAATGGAGTGGAAAATATATTGTGCGTTCTACTCGTTGTGATTATATGCCCGGCGATCTTCTAAAACTAACAGCGATTGGAAAAAGTGGCAATAAAATCGGAAGCTCATCGATGTACATCAACGGCGGCATAGTTAGTGGTTGCGACCCTCAATTTTTGAAAATCAATTCATTTGTTTTCAACATTAGGAGTATTGTATAATTTGTCTGTGGCTGTATATAACACTATGCTTTATATTATCATGAAAAATAAGAATTTTTCCCAAAAAAACTAACAAACAATAACACAAAACTGGCAATTAAATCGGAAGCTCATCGATGCACATCGACGGCGACCTATTTAGCGTCGGCGATTTGTTTACAAAGTCATTGTCATGCTTCTCGGCGCACTTAACCATTGTGGCGAGTTGTAGCGAGTAGCGCTTTCGTTCTCCATGGCAACCAGGCGTGAGCCAATGAAAAGCCAGAACGTATTCCCTTTCTGGCTTTTGATTGGCTAACGCCTGGTTGCCATGGAGAACGAAAGCGCTAGTACTAGCGCTACTAGCGTGTGTCCGAGCAGCGCTCAGTTTGATCGGAAACGTCACAGAGCCTCCAAAAATGCCGCGCACCCGATGTAAACAATGGTAGGGAAGGACGAATTTGTCAATGACCTTCATGAAGTACACAAGGTACTTGTTTGTATTTTTTCCAAACTTACAACTTTGAAGTTGGGAATAATTTTATTTAATTCTTAAATTTAAATAAAATAATTTTAAAACCATAACGGTAGCCTAAGAAATTGTTTCTAACAAAATCAAAAGGTCATTATTTCCCTTTAACTTAACAAAGTCACCATGTTAATCATTCGAAGCGCCTTGACAAGATAAACACAATGGCGTTTTCAGTTTTCAGTTATCTTTTCCGTTATCTCTTCCGTTATCTTTATTACGTAAAAAGTTAATAGTGAAAAACGTTTTACAAAAAAAAGAAGATTTTTTCTTTTTTGACCTCTGGAGCCTCAAATATTGACCTAAGATCAAATTTGAGGACACCCTACCGATTGGCAATTTCACTGTCTGGCGTTTGCTTTTTCCCGTTTGTTTCTAACTAGCATAGTTTCTGAGATACATGGGAATTTCTGGAGCGATGTCCTAAAACAGGAAAAAAAACTGGAAAATTTGACCTTTGATGACCTCTGGTGACCTCAATTTTGACCTGACCTAAAATAATACTGTAATACTTTCGATAGAACATGTATCAAGCTATCAAATGCCGTTGTCTGCTCGTAGCGTAGTTTTGAGATCTCAGGGGGGGGGGGGCGGAAATCCCCCCCCCCTGCAGTTCGTGTTCGGCGCAAAGCCCCTGCAGTGCGCGGGTTAACTCTGTAGTTCGGAAATTATATCAAAGACTTTGCTTTCAATCATAGCTCTACTATATACAGATTACAGTCACAGTTCTCTATGCAAAGAAAACTGGCAGCTTTTAACAAAGTCGCTCCTGGCGCCATCTAGTGTCTGGGCCTCGCGGCAGCATTCGAATCTGAGCCTTCGAGCAGATCGTATTACGCATGCGCATTTGCGCCAGCCTCTAGAGGCAGGACTGGCGGCGGCCTCAGCCGGCCAGGCCGGCCTCACCAACCGCGCGAGAGAGCTGCGACATTTGCTGGAGCATCACATACCCGTAACGAATTATAACGCCAAAATTAAGTTCTATCTAATGTAATATTGTAGAATGTCCTGTATCCTTACGGTGATGAATATTCACTTATCTAAAGAACACCGCAGTTTGATGGAAACATCGTCACACGGTTGCAGGGGATTCAAAAGTTGCCGACAGTGGTGGAACTTTATGAAATCGGTTTGTGTGTGGGGGGGGGGGGGGGGGGGGGGCAACGGCCGAATGCTCAAGTTAATGTCCAATACTATATTTATATATATATATATATATACATATATATATATATATATATATATATATATATATATATATATATATATATATATATATATATATATATATATATATATATATATATATATTATATATATATATATATATATATATATATATATATATATATATATATATATATATATATATATATATATATATATATATATATATATATATATATATATATATAATATATATATATATATATATATATATATATATATATATATATATATATATATATATATATATATATATATATATATATATATATATATATATATATATATATATATATATATATATATATATATATATATATATATATATATATATATATATATATATATATATATATATATATATATATATATATATATATATATATATATATATATATATATATATATATATATATATATATATATATATATATATATATATATATATATATATATATATATATATATATATATGTGCATATAGAGTGTATAATTATTATACAATATACTTATTATAAAACTATTACAATTATTACAATTATAGAACCATTTTGTCCGTTTCATACAGGCAAAAAAAAATACCCAAAGTTTTCCCCAATTTCCTTCTTTCAATCCATAAAATTGGCAAAATTACTAGTTAACTGAAACTGATAGGTAAACACTGACTGGTCATATCATTCGTTTTTTAAAGGACAGCAACACAATTTCGAAGCCGTAAAATGCCAAATTATCGCCATCTGTGGCCAATTAAAAAGGCATCCGAAAAACACGCTCCTCATGCATCATTTTCACATGTCATCCGGAGTCGGCAAAATTTAACTGACTCTGACTCGGGGGTGACACCGCTTGAGCGCCGTATAGGCCGCCTCGTCGGTGCTCACGTCACTGGCGACTCTGATTTGACGTCACTGGCGGCAGAGCGCTGCACCAATACAATTGCAAGATTTCAGCTATCAATAGCGCAATAGTTGAAAGTGAACAGTCTGTTGGTGGCGTGTTGCGTGCGGGTTTCGATGGCTGACGTTCGTCAAATTGGCAGTGTGATATTCCGAGGTGTCTCGATTTGCCCCAAATGTTGCATACAGGGCCTCCTCGATGCGCTGATTCCGAAAATATGCCTCTATAGGGTGGTATTTTGTGTTGTTTACAAGTTACAGCCATGCGCTTGAGCGCCGCGCCGCCGAAGGAGCCGGGCCCCACCAGTGACGTCATCCGGCGGTCTTCCGAGTTCAAGGTCAAATGGCTCGTGTCTGTACCTGGTTACAGGCACGTAGCCAAGGGGAGGGCGGCCCCCCGCCCCCCCAGAGGCCAAGAGGGCCCTTTTTGGCGCGCGAGGGCCCTTTTCGGCGCGCGCAGCGCGCCGAAAAGGGCCGTCGAGACCGCGCGAAGCGCGGTATCATAGGCTCTTTACTACACGAAGCATGGTCTTTAGAGAGTTTAGCGGACTTCAGAGGCCCTTTAGGGCCACCAGGGCCCTCTGAAAGACCAGAGGGCCCCTTGGACGTTCAATAGAGCCCTGTGCATGTCAGAGGGGCCCCTGGCAAGACCGAAAGGGCCCCTGAGCGGGTCAGAGGGCCCCCTGAGCACGTCGAATGGGCCCCTAGCCAGCACAGATGGGCCCCTGGGCAGGTTGAGAGGCCCCTGAGCATGTCGACAGGGCGACAAAGCGGCCAGCGCAGTCCTTTGCCAGGTCATAAGGGCCCCTGAGCAGGTTGGAGGGCCCCTGGACAGACCAGAGGGCCCCTGGGAAGTTAAGAGGGCCCCTGTGCAGGTCAGAGGGGCCCTGACCAGACCGAAAGGGCCCCTAGGTGGGTCAGAAGGGCCCCTGAACATGCCGAATGAGCCCCTAGCCAGCACGGAGGGGCCCAGGGCAGGTCGGAGGGCCCTCGGAGCATGTCGCAAGGCGACAAAACAGCCAGCGCAGTCCCTTGCTAGGTCGGAAGGGCCCCTAATAAGGTTAAAGGGCCCCTGGAGAGACCAGAGGGCCCCTGGAAAGTTAAAAGGGCCCCTGCGCAGATCGGAGGGGCCCCTTATCAGACCGAAAGGACCCCTGGGCGGGTAAGAAGGGCCCCTGAACATGCCGAAGTGGCCCCTGGCCAGCACGGCGGGCTCCAGGGCAGGTCGGAGGGCCCCTTGAGCATGTCGGCAAGGGCGACAAAGCAGCCAGCGCAGGCCGACCAGAAGAGTTGCTGGGCCGATCGGAGGGGCTCCTGGGCAAGTCAGAGGGGCCCCTGGCTAGACCGAAAGGGTCCCTGGGCCGGTCGGAAGGCCCTTGAACATGCCAGATGAGTTCCTAGCCAGACTGGAGGGGTCTCTGGGCAGGTCGGAGGGGCCCCTGAGCAGGGGCGGCGGATTGCGGGGGCAGGGTACCCAAAATTCCCCCCAGTCGAAAATCCTGGGGGCAAAGGGTAGTTTTGCCCCCCCCCCCAGATTTTAGCCTGCTTAATCTGGGGCAACATGACCCTTCCCCTCCCCAGGATTTTCATTTGAGGGGGGATTGTGGGTACCCTGCGCCCCGCAATCCGCCGCCCCTGCCCCTGAGCATGTCGGCAGGGCGACATAGCAGCCAGTACAGTCCCTGGCCAGGTCGGAAGGACCTCGGAACAGGCCGAATGGGCCCCTTGACACACAAGAGCGGCTTCTTGGAAGGTCAGAGGAGTCTCTGGTGAGACCGGAAGAGTCAAAGCACGTAGAGGTCGCAGATGAAGATTAAATACAAAGAGGACTTACTCCACAATAAAAATATTAAAAGCGGAGCTTTCGCGTATATTGTAACACCCTTCGTCAGGGTGCTACAATATACCCGAAAGATCCGATTTTATTTTTTCCTGTAGAGTAGAGTGATTTTTTCCTGTAGTACTCTTTGTATTATATATATATATATATATATATATATATATTATATATATATATATATATATATATATATATATATATATATATATATATATATATATATATATATCACCCACTCCACATCATGTCTTTTCGCTTCGCGGATCCCAGATGAGTCCCTGAACAGGTCGGAAAGGCGTAGAAAGGGTCAGAGGGGCCCCTAGACGATCTGAAGGGACCTTGGGCCTTTGAACAGTAAGAATACAGTTGTACAGGGAATCAAACTCAAAATGTTCGCGCCGCTCCGCGGCGCAATTTAACTACAAATTCAATTATATGCGGGTTAGGAAAAAAATCGGTCAGTTTCTCGGCGCATTTATGTGTTATGTTGCTACTTTCCTATATTATTGGGCAAAATAGTTCATTTTAGCACCTTTTCCCCGCACTTTTAAGCGCACAATATAGCAATTTTAGAGGTCCGCACCATACTCAATGCGACGCATTGATGAGAAAGCAACGCAGGGCATAATACTCAAAATTTTCGCGCCGCTCCGCGGCGCAATTTCTTTAAGAGTTCCAGGTCTTGATCTTTAAAAAAAAAATCAGTTGGTATAGCTGATTCCAAATTCGTGTCGCTGGTTCCAAAGTTGATGTGGCAGTTTGCTAACTCCAGCTCCTAAACTTTGGTATGGCCCATGCCATACCTGCCATACTGCATTTTCCAGCCTTGTAACGTGCCTTTTCATCCGTTTTTTGTTGGGGGGGGGGGGCTTTCAACGCTTGGGAAGGGGCCCTTTCAACGCTCGGGAAGGGGTCCTTTCGAGGCGCCGCCCCCCCTGGACGAAATCCTGGCTACGTGCCTGCCTGGTTACAGGGCCTTGCACGCGCCATCTATCGGACGCCATCATCGGCCGCGAAAGTGTTCAAGTTGTTCAAATTAAGCCCCGCCTTTTTAGCCGCGGGAGCCGCGGCGGCCGCAGACCCCTTGAACAGGACTCTGGATTGGTCACTCCCCGCGGCATCCTTTGATCGTTGCGACACCGCGATTGGGTGGTGGCGACCTTGCGGCGAAACTGCGAACTACGTTTTTTTAGTTTCTGGGCTGCAGTCAGGGGGGAAAAAGGGCGACAAATATTAGCAACGCCCGCAGCTTGGTCTTGTTCACGCATCTGCTCATGAGCCAGGTTTTGCTGCCAACAGCTTTTTGGCCAATCAGCGTCTGACACTCTCCACGCTCATTGGTCGACGGCTGATGACGAGGATGAGGGTCAGAATAGCCGAACATCATTTGCTTACGTAACGTTAATTGCATGGCGCCGTGCGGGGGGCATGGGTGTATAGGAGCTTTTCGAGGATTTTTCCTAGTTTGAGAAAACGTTGAGAGTTATACAAATGTATATGTGAAAGGTCAATTAATTCTGATGCGATGTAACGCGACGTATTTACTATTTAGAGACCGCACGGGGCGGGAGAGCTCCTGCCACGTACAGCGCCCTGGCGCGTGCGTTGCCAGGCAACTAGAGTTGCAGAATTCTGGTCCCAGCGTCCCAGCGCTGGGACCAGACGTGGTCACGGCCGTGACTGAAGCTGTGACTGGCGAGGCCAGCGCCATAGGGCTAGCATTGCAGCTCCGTGACTAAAGCTGTGACTTGCCAGCTCATGCCGTGGCCGTGACTGGGCTGTGACCAAAGATCTCGGATGTTCTGCACTGGTCTCCACAGGCAAAAACGCATTGCGTCTCGCCGCGTCACCCACTAGCGGATCCAGGTGGAGGGGGGGGGGGGGGGAGGGTATGGCGGCCATGCCCCTCCCCCGACAAACCTGAAATCGGCGCAAAATTGACACATTTCCTGATATAGAACAAAATCCAAGCAACTTTTACTAAGGAAAGTTTGTTTTAAATCAGCTATCAATGCATAAGCAAGCGAAATCCGATGAGTTTTCAGAATTGTGTGAGACTTTTTGGAATCCCCCCCCCCAAAACGTTCCCCTCCCCCCACCACCACCGTTCTGGATCCGCCAATGGCGGCGCCTGGTGGGCCGGCGTCGGCTGGAGACGGGGTGAGCGGGCGGGATGGTGTGGTGCGGAGACGCGGGCGGGAAGTGTAATTTTAAACAGTTACTTTGAATTGCTTGAATGCATTTGACAATCGACTTATCTAATCAGATTGTCACGCAACTCGTCAAAAAACATGAGAATATCTATTTTGTGGGTATGCTTTGGCCTTTGCCAAGAACTGTCAGACGTTATCATCGCAAATTGTCAACTGTTATATCAGTAACTTTGTTTTATTGATCAGGTAAGCCTAGTCCAATTTTTCCTTAGCCATAATATGGGCCGCATGATTTAAATTCAGACTATTTGAGTGTTATCACGGTTTGAGTATTGTATGTTTCGTTTCGTTTCGTTTCGTTTATTAAGGATTCGTCCACGTAGTGGGTATTATGAACCCTGTACATTGTAGGTAAGGGCGACAGACATTTACTCATACACTATGGGAACGGTCACGGTCACGATGCATGTGAAAAACAACACGGACATCCGATTGTAATTCATGTTGGCTGACAAATGGCACGCAGGAACGCCCTGCGACTCCGCACCTCGGTAATGTTAGCTGGGAGAGAATTCCACGCACGCGCGGCCCTATATGCGAAGCTTCTCTGCGTGGCTGACAGGCGACATCTTTCCAGCTGCAGCTCTCCCGCGGCTACAGCTCTCGTTTCCCTCTGGGATACCTGGGATCGTTTGACAAAAAGAGCTCTCAGGGCTGGCGGGCAGTTGTGGTCATGAAGCGCACTAAACACTTTGAGGCAGTCTCGCTGATGCACCATCTCCCTCGCACTCAGCCACCCTAACGAGATGAGGACAGGTGAGATGTGCTCACTGCGCCGCACCCCAGAGACAAGTCTCGCCGCAAAGTTGATAGTTTTCTGAATCCGTGACAGATGGCATTGGGCGGCCCCGCCCCAAACGGAGAGACAGTACAAAATGTGGGGGAAAACGTGAGCCTGTACCAGGAGCTCAAGGGCTTTGGGTGTGAAATAGTGGCGAATTTTGTAGAGGGATATAAGGATAGCGTTGCATCTGCGAACCACCGTCGATATATGTGGCTCCCAGGTCAGACCTGGGTCCAGGACCATGCCCAGGACCTTCACGGTGGAACATGGCGGGATGCGTGAGCGTGATAAGGTGATGTGGAAGCTCGATGTCTTTTTTATGGAAGATTTTGTACCAAAGATGATGAAATGGGTTTTGTCAGGGTTCATTTTGAGACAGTTGGACAGAAACCAATCTTGAAGGTGTATGATGGACTCTTCGACGCGAGCCTTCAGGTGTGATAAGTTGATGACATCGAGAGGGGAGTGGTCCAGGAGCTGAGTGTCATC
Source organism: Chirona hameri (assembly GCA_036785665.1). Classification (NCBI taxonomy): domain Eukaryota; kingdom Metazoa; phylum Arthropoda; class Thecostraca; order Balanomorpha; family Balanidae; genus Chirona; species Chirona hameri. The sequence continues at coordinate 11,447 of JAXIVJ010018182.1, read as the reverse complement.
GGCATAGGACAGGAGTCGGCCATGGGGAAGGAATGCGGACATGTCGTTGATGAAGATAAGGAAGAGGATGGGTCCGACTATGGAGCCCTGGGCGACGCCGTGGGTCAATGGGAGAATTAGGTCTGATCCGCCCGCTACCATTTGTTTCCGGTCTTGCAGATAGCTGCGGAACCAGTCTGAGCACACCCCGTACCATTCTAGCTTGTCCAAGAGGACGCCATGATCGACGCTGTCAAAAGCTTTACTTAGGTCGAGCGTCGTCAGCGACGCTATTTCACCTGCGTCGATAATCTTTGAGATCCACTCCACTGCGTCGATCAGGGCGTCCTCCGCGGAATGACGGGGTCGGTAAGCATATTGAAATTGAGACAGTATATGGTTTTCCTGTAGATATGACGGTGAGTTGCATGCAGACAGCCTTTTCCGTGATTTTTGACAAAACAGACAGGATAGAGATAGGCCGGAAGTTATTCAAATCGGATCGGTCTCCAGACTTGTGAATAGGTACAACGCGAGCTATTTTCCAGGCATTAGGAAACGTGCATGTGGTTACAGATTTGTTGACAATATTAAGAAGGTGAGGCCCAATAACAGCAAAACACCTTTTCACTGCATGGAGAGGGACGCCATCGATACCGACTGCCCTTGACGAGCTCATGCGTTTAATGGCCTTCGAGAGTTCTGGCAGGGTTACAGGGCGTAGTGCGAGGGCTGATGAGCACACACGGGGAGGCCTCGGTCCGTGCGAGCCCGAAACGGTGGTGCGCCCCACCTCCGCGGCGATGCGTGACCCCACGGACGCAAAATGCTCATTGAATGCGTCAGCCCGGTCACTGACGTCATCGTCACCCAAAGCGGGGCCCCGTGATGGTTGGACAGCAAAACTTTTCAGACGACTCCAAAAAGATTGTCTGTCAGATAAAAGAGAGTCACAAGGAAGTCGCGACGGGCACGAGTGAGCTGGCTTTTCAATTTTGCCATTTCTAGGTGACATCCTAATAATGTGCTACGAAATGTGACAAAACATTGTGTGAGTTAGTCGGTGGCAGATGCCTTAGACAAAGCATACTGTTCATTGTGATGGAGTAAAGATCCAACCTTCAGTCAAATACAAGTATTGGAAATTCATGCTATCAGGATGCCAGCATTACCAATGTACTAAGGCACCTGTGTGCGTCAGTGGGGTAAAAATCCAATCTTAGGTCACATCCAAGCATCAGACTTTTCATGCTATCATAATGTAGATGATCATGACACACTAAAACACTGTACTTTAGTGTATGGGTTTTGTCTATATCCTGCTAGCATGAAATGTCCTATGTTTTGCAGTGTCTGAGGTTGGGAAGTAGATATGGGAGTAGATGGGAATTGGGAAGTAGATATTTTCCCAATATATCCTGAATTTGGAAAGTAACCTGGGTTGCTGGATATTGTGATTCTTACGTAAACTTCTTCATTTTTTTCCCCCAGAGGATTGCAAGATGTCTGATGTTTTGTATACTGCCCAAAATGGATCCCCAGAATATATACTACCAGGTAAGTTTTTTTTCTGGTCGAAAACAAGCAAAGTGAACGTTTTGATAACACCTATGGGGTATTCCATGTCAAATCGATTCCCAAAATACAGCACCCTCTCCGATTTACTTCAAACTGTGCATGCATGTCGGTTTATGGCAAAACCGTCTCAGGTATTTTGATTTGGAAACTTGACCTGGGTCACAGAGCTAGAAGTCCTTGAACTTTGACCTGACACCATTACATTCCAAAGTTCAAGAGGTTATAACTTCGCTAGTTTTTGTCCCAGTCCCACGAAACAAAATGGATGCAATAGGCAAGGGGCCCAACTTTATTCTGCACATAAAACATTTAAGGTCAATGGCCTTTGACCTGATTTGACCTTAATTGAAATATAAAAATGTGGACAGGAAAAATCACGCCACCTCTAATTTGGTTCATTCTTACATATAACATTACGAAACATGTCCTCTACAAACTGGGACAAATTGGCGTTGGCTATTCATAAGTTTGTAAGAAAATGGTACTTAAAATCGGCGCTGTCACGTGACCTGACCTGATCCTATAGTAGTTATTTCCATTGTGTTAACCCGCGCCGTGCCGGGGGGAGGGCGATTAGACGCCCCCCTTAAGGTTTTTCGATGATAGCCAAAAACGGCGGCGCACAGCGCCGCCGTTTTTGGAACAGCTGTTCAGGCATCAATTGCCCACATTATGCAATACAAAAAAATACATCGGGTCATCTCAGGTTAGGTCACCAGACTAGGTCACGTGATCCCACGTCCAAAAATGTTTCCGGTCGTATCACAGCCACAGTTTTTGGCCGACCGATTTCGTACTTACCGTATTTTATAAGGGCAATAGTACCTAGAACACATATCTCGGATTGTGTTTTATATCGGTCACCTACGGTCGGGTCAATTTCGTGACCTCCTCAATGGGGTAGTCAATGGGGAAATAATCAAATGCTTCCTATTCTGAGGATACGAATTATATTGCCCAATTCCTTCTGGATCATGTTATAATAGGCCATTCCTGAAGTTCCAGCTGCAATTTTTGTTCAGTGACCCCTACAGGGTCACTGGGGAAACATTAAAATGCTTCCTATTCTGAGGTCATGAGGTCACCCGAGATCACGAACACTTGTTTGTCAATAACTCTCGACAAAATATAGATAGTGAAGTGAAACTGGCACCAATCTGTTTGTCTCGTCAAGGCATGTCTCCCAATGTGCAACATGACCTAATTTGGTCACCACTTGACCTTGATCTGAGGTCAAATTTTTGCAGTTGACCTAACCTGGTAATCAAACATATGATACGAAGCGCCTTGACGAGACAAACACGATGTCGTCAACATTATTGCCCTATATTTGTTAGGTAAAAAGATATGTGTGAAAACTGTTTTGCTTAAAAAAATACCCTTTTTGACATTTGATGAGCTCTGGAGCCTAAACTATTGACCTGAGCTAAAATCTGAGGACACCTTGGCGATTGTATTTTTCAAGAGCTTTTCATTTCTTTTTTCCGTTTGTTCCTAGCTATCATAATTCCTGTGATCTCTGGGGATTTCTGGAGCGAAGTCCTAAAACTTGAAAATCTGACCCTTGATGACCTCTGGTGACCTCAATATTGACCTGAAAACAAAAATTTCCTGAAATAATTGCAAAATTCTTTTTGATGAGTTTTCGAACGGTGTTTTCGGTTTTATCTACGTCCGATAGGAGCCGAGTTAGAGGGGGTGGGCATCGAAACTGAGTATTGTTGGTAGCTCCGTAGACGGTCACACAGTAGCGTATCAGGGAAATCACCAGCCCTTCCACAAGTCGGATCACAGTGGGCTGTGGCAGGCAATGACGACTGTGGATGAGGCCACAGTGTACCGGTACATCGTCGTACTAGGTCATCGATGTGAGCCGAGAACGTCATTCTCTGATCAAACACGACACCCAGATTCCGCACAGTGGGAGAACCGACGATAGTGGTTCCCATGAAATTGATGCTGACGCCGGGAGCCGCTGAACGTTTTGACGAGAGCCGAGAACTATAAGCTGTGTTTTCTCTGCGTTAATTTTTAGGCCATTTTTGCCAAACCATCGGGAAAGCTGTAGAAGAGTTTGCTCCATTGAAGTTACAAGGGAACCAACATCGCCAGGCCTCCCAGAGACCAGAACCTGGGTGTCATCCGCATATTGCACAATGTCCGCATCGTTCGCATACAGAGGAAGGTCATTGGCATAAATCGAGTACAACAGGGGTCCCAACGCTGAGCCCTGGTAGGTGCCGATGGGGTTCAGCAGCGGCCGAGAGGTAACACGCTCGCCAGATGGCGTTCGAATACGCACTTGTTGGTAGTGATCGGCCAGATAGCTATTAAACCATCGATCGTCTACACCGTAAAGACGCAGCTTGCTAAGAAGACGATCGTGCGGGATAACATCAAAACATTTCGACAAATCCAAAAGACAGAGAAGAGTGACGTAACTGTGGTCCATTGCAGTAAACACTTTGTCAGTTACGGTAAGCAGTGCAGTGTCGGTGGAATGGTTCAGTCTAAAACCATGCTGACTAGGAGACAACAGATGATGCGATGAAAAGTAATAAAGAAGCTGCTCGTACACGACTCGTTCAGTGATCTTAGCGATAGTCGGTACAATCGAAATGGGTCGGTAGTTAGAGGTTTCTGTTGATTTTGAGGATTTCTGAATAGGATAAACGATTGTCAATTTCCAAGATCTGGGGACGTGACCGGAGACGAGGCTAGTGTTAACGATGTGAGTGAGAATGTGGCACAACGATGACATACAACGCTTCACGAATCGAACGCACAGGCCGTCAGCACCACACGCCGTGCTACTGCGCATTCTCCCCACCACGCGGCGCAGGTCGCCCGGGCAGATGGGAGAGACTCGGAAGCCTCCGGTGGCGACTCGCGGCAGACGGACCGGCAGCTCCGGTCCGGCCGCGTCTACCTGACGAGCCGTCTTTGGACCCACTTCCACGAAATATTTGTTCATAGCATCCGCGTCAGCACTGGGAGTGGACCTGACAGGCAGCTTGGATGCGACTATGGGCTGCACGCTGCGCCACATGGCGCCAGGTCCGGCTTGGCGCACCCGCCGGTCCAGCTCCTCCCGCGTGTCGCGCCGGATCGCAGCCTGGACCTGACGGTTCAGGAGTTTGTAGCTCTCGCGGTCACCTTCCCGGAGTGCTGCCCGTCGCTGCACCATGAGGTCTTTGGTAGTGTCCGTGATCGGTGGCGCAACTGGATTGCGCACTCTGAACCGCTTCAGCCAACTAATATCATTTTCAAGCTAATTGAAACCACAATGCCTTCCACTCCACCAAACATTACAAAGACAGGAAAGGGACAGAAAATCGCTGAACCTTACCATACAGTATACCAATTACAACATTTTACGAAACATTTACGCAGGATTTGTCAGTTTAAAAAAAAATACACTTGTGAATGTGATTTTCTAAATAGCATAGCCTTGAAAACTGTGATTTTAACAATGAAAAGAAAATTTAAAGTTACAATTACAACAATTACTGGCATTCACCATTGCTTGATTTAAAAACAAATTGTCTTATATTTTGTGAAATGTATAGCTCTTTATTTTTTAGGTTGTGACAAAATCGGCCCAATGAAACGTTTGCTGACCAGTTGTGATGAAAAGGATTTCTACCTTATGTAGGTCATTGACACCTTGCGCTCTTTTTTGACATTCTCACGTTTATGGAAAGGTGTGGTGGTGATAACCAAAGTTTGGTGAGGCCATTTATGTTGGACTCCACTAAGTTTTGACAGATTTGAAGTCATTTACTTAAGGTAAATGTAAAACTGCTGTAGTTTCATGATTTAATTTCTGATAAAAATGTGTAAGGTCAGGCACGTACCTAGGATTTTATATTTGGATCGGGAGGGGGGGGAGGGGGTGAGTGGGAGAACGTCGGTGGTAGAATCAAATTTCGCTCCTCAACCATATGCTGTTGACCGGGGGGAGGGAGGGAGATCCATAAATACCCGAGTCCATAGGTCCACAGAATCCATCAATACCCAAGATTCATAAGTGCCCAACGTTCAAAAGTACCCAGAATTCACAAGTACCCAAGATCCATAAATACCCGAGTCCATAAGTTCCGGGTCCATAAGTCCCCAGAATCCATAAATACACAAGATTCAACCGTATGCATAACCTGGTTGGAGGTTGGAGGTTCCGTGCACTCCCCGACAATCTTGACGAAATGAACACCTCCAATCACCGCATTAGCTGACGTAATTAGTCTTGTTAACCCTCGCTTTTAAGGCATCTGTGTGGTCTTTTTTTTTTTCTTTTCAAATTTTGTTTCGTCATGAAGAATGTTATTCAACTTCTCTAGGTATTCTTCTTTGTCCAGGATCACGTAAACTGAAGACTTGTCCGCTCTTCTAATAACTATCCTGTCATCTTCACGCAGCTCTTTTGCAGCTCTGAAGAGAGTTCGAGTAAGGAGCTTACTTTTACACCTGTCCCGTACTTTTGAGCTTTCGCCAACTAGTCGATCTCTGATGTTTGGATCAACTTCCACCTTTTTCTCCTGTTGTAACTTGAGGATGTCCTGATATAAGACTTCTAGTTCTGCCCTTTTGTCCAGAGGATCATATTTACTTTGATAATGACAATTTAAACCAAGGTTCAAGAGTTCCTTCTGAGTTTCCGTAAGTTCGATTGAACTTTGAAGACAAGTTTATATATCCCTCGTTTACATTAGGAACGACGATTTGTCCGCCGTACAGTTTGGTAAGTTTTTTGATAGTTTTATTTGATTCGCATGGTAGAGTTTTTTTTTGCACTGAGATCCAAGTGTCTTTGTATGTTTTCCCTTACCTTGTTTTCGATTTGACATTTATCGAACTTTTCCTGTAGGTCATTTAGTTTCCCGTTCAGTTCTTTGATTAGTTTCTGTTTCTGCTCAATCTGGTGATATATGAGCTTCTTTCTGTATTCTTTAGTGAAAGGCTTCTCTTTTGCTGCCGGGTCATAAGTTCTTATTATGGTATAATTCGGCCGAAGGTTTTCTTTTATGGCCGTTTGATTAAAAACCAAAGCATTCTGAGCTTTCACTAACTTTCGTTGAATTGTTTCTATTTTTCGCACCGTTTTCTTCTCATTTCTTGATAGTTTAAATAAAAGTTTTCCTAAGCTCATTCCTATTTGTATCGTTTCGAAACATAGGTTTAGGCACATGTTTCATCATCAGAATGATTGAGCTAATATTTTATCGTACAATCGTCTTTAAACTATCTGTCGTTTACATCGCTATCGAGGTTATATACATTATCATCTTCGGCTGTAGTTGAAACACACACGCTTTAAATTACATTGGACGCGCGCGAACATTGCTGCATGCACATTCTCAGTACTGTAGACATAACCGATCACTCACAATACACACATTCACAATCGCATAACAACACTCCACTACATATGCGTATCTACACTACACCACCCCGGCTCCCCCTCCCCACAGGGTTACCGCGGAAGATGCTATTTGTTTATTGATAGCGGGTGTTTTGTCCTTGATGTAAAGTGCTTCAAGGATTCTTAAACGATTTGGATTGTTAGAGGATGCGATAATAATTGTGTTTTCTACAAGTTGTTTCTGGTTAATGTTGAGTTGTGACGTTGGTGCATATGTTCTTTCGGTGACCCTTCCCTGAGATGCATTGTGAGTCGACGTGATAGTGTTGTGGTTGTGACACCAATGTAGGTTACTGAATGAAGCCTGCAATCTTCATGTGGACAATACAATTGGGTAAACTACATTGGCACGTTTAAGTTTGTTACCGTCTATCAGTACGTTGTTTTTTATGACGAGGTTGTGTGTTTTCCTATTTTGATAATATATCTCTAGTTGACGCTATCGTTGAGGTTCGTACCCTTTACACAGTCACTCATGATGTCACGAATAACTCTTTCGTCTACTGTGTATGCTGATGACATTTAGTTACGATAATATAGAGTAATGTTGTTTTTCTTCTTCCTATCTTTGTTGTCACTAGCGGATACCCCTGTCCAAGTCCTTCTCAATTTTTTCTTCAACTTCTGTGTTTGAATATCCATTGTTGACTAATATAATATCTGTTTCAGCCTAGTGAATTTTACGTGCATATCTGACCATGTGGAGCAGTGCTTCACTGCTCTTCTAATAAATGAGCTAATAACGCTTGTTTTATATCGGTTTGGACACTCGCTTTGGGCATGGAGGCATCTACCTGCGTCAGTAGCCTTGCGGTGAACAGTTGTGACAAAATCACCACACCTTATTGTGCACCAGTACGTCTAAAAATGGATTGTGTTGTCTACACTAAGCTCATATGAAAATTTAGGACCGATTTCTGCTGCATGGCTTCTATTATTTGATGCAGATGTTCAACGCTTCGGACATCTACGAACACGTCATCCACATATCTGCAATATATATATGTGGGGCTATGTTTAGATTAGTGCGCACTTTCTTTTCAATGTCACTCATATACAAATTCGCAAAAAGTGGTCCTAGAGGTAATCCCATAGCTACTCCTTCCTTTTGCCTATAAAGGCTGACCGTCTGGACCCCGAAAGGGTGATATGTTGTACAGGCTTTCAATAGTTCTTCAAGAATGCCCCTAGAAAGCTGAAGAGGTGCTACGTTAGGATTGTTGTACACACTGTCAAGATTATCTGGATTGTAGCCTCTACCGGGACATTAGTGAAAAGACTTTCTACGTCGATTGACGCTAAGCTTCCACTCGGCTGTCGAGTTCTCAATATGTCAATGAACTCGTCAACCGATCTGAGGCTGTACCCCGCCGGAACGTATGGTTGTAAGAGCTAAGAGCTATATATATATAAATATCTATATAATATATATATATAATATATATATATATATAATATATATATATATATATATATAATCTATATATCTATTATATAATATCTAAATTATAATCAATCTACATAAATAATAAATATATATAATCTATCTACTATCTATCTATCTATCTATCTATCTATCTATCTATCTATCTATCTAACTATCTATCTATCTATCTATCTATCTATCTATCTATCTATCTATCTATCTATCTATCTATCTATCTACTAACACTATCTATCTATCTTCTATCTATCTACATCTATCTATCTATCTATCTATCTATCTATCTATCTATCTATCTATATATCTATCTATCATCTATCTATCTATCTATCTATCTATCAGACTATCTATCTATCTATCTATCTATCTAATCTATCTATCTATCTATCTATCTATAACTATCTATCTATCTATCTATATCAATCTATCTATCTATCTATCTATATATCTATCTATCTATCTATCTATCTATCTATCTATCTATCAATCTATCTATCTATCTATCTATCTATCTATCTATCTAT